>PVJA010006091.1:0-74649 GCA_004027025.1 Myocastor coypus
TGGGGCAAAAAAAAAAAAAAAAAGCTAATTAAAAGATGAATAGGATGGAGAACATTATTCAAAATTTTTTTCATGACAGTATTACTAAAAACAGATGAAGATCCCGAAAGATACGAAATTACAAATCAACATTTTTGGGAATAGAGGTATTAACTAGCAAACCAACTTCTACAGTATCTGAAAATATTATATGTCATCTCAGATTTTATTCCAGTTATGCAGGTTTATATCTGCATTCTATGTGAATTTTTTTTCTGGAACTGGATATTGAACTATGTGAAATATTGATGTAATATTAATCACTGTAGTATAAATCAATTTATTATGCCAAATTAGTAGACAAAATAGTAAAATCTATGTTATCACTTTATTAAAAAATAAAAATATAGAAGAAAGACAAGCTCTGAACTTAATAAAGATTACCTATTTTAAATTAGGTAAGAAACAAAAAAAAATATCTGTATTTAAAGGAAACAAGTAACATTATTTCTCCTTGCTTATGACAAAAAGATCATGATACTCAATAATGCCTTTGACAATGTCACAGATATTCCTATGTGAAAGCCAATATTACTACATAGTAGCCATGTATAATATAAAATTAAATTTAAAATAGTTTGTGCAACAGAAAAAATAAAACTCTTAGGAGCAAGTTTAATACCTGTTTGACTTGTATGTTGACATCACTGTAATATATTAAAGAAAATTTAAATGAGCAGAAAGATATTGTGCACACATGGATGAAGGACAATATTTAAAATGGCAGTACTACCTAGATGGGTCTCTAGATTCACCATCCCTCTATGAATATCCTGCCTGTGGTTTTGTAGAAATTGATAAACTTATCTTAAATTAATATAGCAATACAAGAGACCTAGAATATTGAAAACTATTTGATGAAAAATAACAAAGGAAGGAGAAAGTCTTTGTGTGTGGTACCGATGTAGGGATAGACATGGAAACTAACAAGGTGTCACTGAGCATCCAGAAATCAGCGTATCGACTTATGTTTACCTAATTTTCAACAGAAGTACTTGGCCCCACCCCAAAAAGTGCTAAGACACTTTTAGGTTCCCGTGTAAGAAACTTAAATCATAATTCATGCAGCATCAGTATACAACAGCAGAGTCTATACACTTCTGGGAAAGAAAAACATGTAAATGTTCATGGTCTTGCTTTGAATAGTATAAATAACTAGTGAAATAATACGCAAACTGAACTTAATAAAAATTTAAAACGTTTATGTTTCAGAGTACACTATTAAGAAAATCAGGGCTGGTGATATAGCTCAGCAGACTAAGCACTGGTTTAGGCAAGCACAGGAACCTAGGTTTAATACCCAGTGTCACACGTCCCATCGGTCGCACCCCCAGCCATGCAAACCTACAATCCCAGTGCTGAGGAGGATGAAAACAGGAGGATCAGTGTGAGTCTGTGCTGTATAGGGAGATCTTGTACCAGATACATAAGAAAGAAAGAGAGAAAGAAAGAAAGAAAGAAAGAAAGAAAGAAAGAAAGAAAGAAGAAAATGATGAGATCATTTATACACTAGGAGAAAATTTCAGTATGTCATATTTGAGGTTAATATTCAGAATATATGCAGATATTTTGTAAGTTACGATCAACATCCAAAATAACCCAATTAAAAAGTAGATCTCTTGGACTTGGGAGATAGCTCAGTTGAATAAGCGCTTGCCTGGCAAGTGCAGGGCCTGCATTTAATCACCAGTACTGAAAAAAAAAAAGAAAAAAGAAAAAAAAGTAGTAGACATGGCTGAGCCAGACTCATGTATGCAGGCCTATAATCCAGAACTTGGGAGGCTGAGATGGGAAGATCTTTATTATTTCTAGACCAGCTTGGGCTATAAAGTGAGCACAAGACCAGTTAGCTATGTAGCAAGACTCTTTCTCAAAAAGATTTAAAAAAAAAAAAAAAAGAGTAGACAACTGATTGAGACATTTCTTCTTCAAACTAGTAGAACTAGTGGAACTGTTCAACTCAGAACAGTAGTGCAATGTCTGCACGCCTACTAGGATGACAAAATTTTAAAAAAATAGAGAGAATGAGTGTTGGTGAGAATGCAGAGAGAGTGGAACATATGGATAAGGGATGGGACTGTAGGACAATGTGGCTACTTGGGAATAGTGCAGCAGTCCTGAGAAGGCAAGCCTTTGGGTGTCCACATTACCTTGCAATTCCACATCTGGGGTAAGCCTAAGATAACTGAAAACTCAAGTCCACATGAACCATCTTACAGAAATGTGCACAGCAGAATTATGTATAATAGCTTCAACATGGAAACAACATAAATGGATATCCAACAGTGAGTCAACAGGAAATATGGAAGACCAATATGATATCATGTCAGTTGTAAAAGTAATTTATAACTAATTTATGAAAAAAATTAGGCTGAGAAAGCATGCCTGGAAAATATCCTAAATATTAGCTAGTTCTAATTATATGAAATACTTATAAGAGTTAAATTCATAGGTGCAGCAAAAAGGTTTAATGTTCCTTAAGGTGGAGAGTGTATGGAAGTGGAGGAAGTATTAATAAGTATAGTACTCATTTTCAGGGATGCTAATATTTTTAAATTAGTAGATTAGTAGTGATGGCTGCATAATGTTCTAGACAATATACGTGAATATATATATATATGTATGTATATATATATATATATATATAGATAGATAGATAGATAGATAGATAGATAGATAGTCTTTTTTAGACAAGGTCTCCTATGCAGTTTAGGCTGGCCTTGAGCTCACTTTTGTAGCCCAGGCTGGTCTCAAACTCACCCTTATCCCCTTGTCTGAGGCTTCCAAGTCCCAAGTGCGGGGATTGCAGGCATGCACCACCACACCGGCTCTGGACAATATAATACAGCACATTACACAAGTCAAATGGGTGAAATTTAGGGTTAGCAAATTATTTTTCAATAAACAATTAGTAGATATGCTGGGGAAATAGCTCAGCAGCCAAAGCAACTGCCTGGCAAGCGCAAGGACCTGGGCTCAATGGCTGGTACCTCTGGCCCTGCGAGCACAATGAACCAGTCCCTGAGACTGGGCATGGTAGTGCATGCCTGTGATTGCAGCACCAGGGAGGCTGAAAGAGAAGGACCACAATGTGTAGTGAGACTCTTTATCCAATAAATAATTGAAAAAAATTTTAAAAATCAGTAGAAAGTATAAGATTTAGACAACTTGTTTATATATATTTATAAAAATTGATTCTATGATAGTCCAGGAAACACATTTCAGCAAATGTTACAAGTTACAATATTGAGAATCTGTTCCACAGTTAACGTGGTAGTAAAACAGATAATCAGAAAATGGTAATTATCTTGAAATTTCAAAAATCTCCTGAAAACCCAGGGATTATGAATAAATTACAGTGCAAATGGAGAAATCTGTCTAGACTTAATTGAAGAGAAATTACCCTCGTTATGCATTCAAATATCCTGAACTATAATAGAAGTCATCATGTTTACAATAAAAGTTAAAACTGTTAAAATAGAGGATTGACATCAAAGAATTTACCCTTTTTAAAATACTTGAGCTGGATAGCAATATATTATAAATGATGAAAAATAAAATAAAAGTTTTATGCATAAAAACCTAGCATTGGTGATGTTCAGAAAAATCACAGTAGCATGGTGAAAAGAGGAATGGAATTGCTGCCACTTTGTAGAAATCTACAGAGGGAGCAGAAGTGTCAGAGTGCGTTACTGAATTAGATACGAAAAGCATGAGTGCAGATACTCACATTTAAAAATCAGAAAACCTCTTATGAACAACCATTTGAACACATGAATCCACAAGTCTCTAGAAAAGTGAACCTATTAAAAAATCTTCACAAAATAAAATATAAACAAGTTGAATTTATTAAGTATTTTAAATCCACAATTGAAAATCTTCTTGCAGTCGCTCATTTGGTTTAATTTCTAGTTTTGCAAGCATTTAAGGATGAATTTCATTCTAACCCAAAAGCATCTGGAAAAGAGGTATAAGGAGTTTCTTGTGTTTTAATTAGCCAATCACAATTTTATGCTCAAAATTGTTGAGGATATTAAAAGAGAAAGAAATTTTTGGTCAATCTCATAAATATGTAAGCAGAATAATAGAAACACATTAGTATATCTGGGATTGTGAGTGTGCATGTTGATTATACTGTATATCAAGTCCATTTAAGAATTCTAAGATTAATTTAAAAATGAAAATCTTTGATATTTAACACCATTTAAAGAATAATTAGGAAACATTACATAGTCATTTTTCAGAAGCCTTTGGCTTAAAAATGTGTTTGTTCAATGAGTACACGTGCCACACCTGTCACTATCATTGAGATTTCAGAGTTCTGCATAAGCACTGTAATGAAAATATGTCAATTCTCTGGGTGTTTTCTAGGAAAATCTCCAAACAACAGGATCCTTTGAATTGCATCCTGCAGATCAATGTGGCATTACTTTTTCAGCTGTTTCTCCTGAGAGCTTTCTGAAACTACAAAGAAAAAAAAAACAATAATTCTTTTATGACTATCATAATTTCTGAAATGGAATAACATGGTATTTCTGCACCCACTTCTGCTTATTCCAACATTATTAGAAAAGGAGTGAAAAATGTTGGGGCATCAGAATTCACTGTCATTCAGAAACACATCTTCTCACTTTGTAGTAACTTGAAGTAGAAGAGACAGCACCATTTCATATAAAATTTATTTGCAGAATAATACTTTTTAATTTTTTTTTTGCTGGCTCAGCCTACCTGGAGGGCAGGCTTGATGTCGCATGTGGTGCTGGGGATTGAACCATGGTCGCCTGTGACTGCCTAAACTTGCCTAAGCAAGTGCTTTAGACCACTGAGCTATCATGCCAGACCTAAGCACTTATTTCTGATAATTTTTTTTCTAAAGTTGATGTCAAACATCATATAAATTCAAAAATAATAATTTAGGTACATTACAGATAGACTCCTTAATCTGATTTAGCTGCATATTTGCATATTCTATTAAACAAATTATTGGGCTTTTTAAATTATTATTTGTAATGTCATGATCTTGATAATTCAAGGTTAATATAAAAACAAAAATGATAATGCCAACATTTATCATAAGTTTATATTTCTACCCTTTACAGCTATCAAACCAATCAAAATTTATACAGTTCTCATAATTCAATTATTCTCTCATATTCAATTATTCTCTCTTTGCATTTTTTGCTTCCTGTCATGTAGAACAGCAAACATTAGTCTTGGAAATGTTAAGTTGTTGATTTTTATAAACATTGGTTTTAAGCAGACTGAAGTTGAGTTAGTAGGCTTATTTACATTATATAAGGTGGTATAGACAAGTTTTTATATTAAAATATCAGTGGGTTTATCACATGAATATTGAAGAAAGAAGAGTGTGAAGATTACTTAAACTTAAGAAGGAAAAATAATAGAAAATTCTTTCATTCACATTTGAATGGGTTTTGTCTAAAATAACAGTCCTAATTGTATGACATACAATTAGAATGCTTTTGCGCAAGTTGGACAAGATCTAATTAAAAAATAAAGTTATTTGGGATGTTACATAAGCATAGCAAACTGTTCAGTCATGTCAGTGAAGAGTCTGCGGTCTTTCTGTGTTTTACTCTGCTGTCTTCCATGAGTCGGCCATAGTCCATCATCTTATTCATGTATTTCAAGTACATTATATCTAAAACAGAGAGCAGTGGATCAAACTACACAGCTATTGTGAGCTGGGATCTACACATTCCTTAAGACAGCCCTAGCCCTTCTTGTTCAGATTTGTTAGGGCAACTTGGTATACCTCTGTTGTCCAGTCAGAATTATGACTTTTCTTTTTATCTTCAAGGGGTCCCAATGTTTGATTATAAATTATGTGCTGCCTACTGTTGATTTGCTAGGTATTGAGGAACATAAGATCCTAAAAAAATAAAAAGGCAATGATCTAGCATTCTTAGACCCTGTCGTGAAAAGTGATCTTGACAAAAGATAAAAGACACAAGTCTGGGGTCCTATAATGGGACCCAAACAGCAACATCTGCCACAGATAAGTCCTAAATAATTTCCAATTTCTGATTATGAGCCTGGATGTTGTGCCAGTTGGGCTGAATCAACTATGCTAAAATTAACAGAGATTGTCTGCTTGTATGTAAATGTGAATTTTGGTAGAAGTTCTAATCAATCAGTTTTATTACTGGGAAATCTAATGTGGTCAATTTTTTTTTTTTTCAATGCTAGGGGTTGAAATCAGGGCCTTGTACTTGCCATGCAGGTGCTTATGCTACTTATGCATCCTGGGCCCTGGTCACTATTTTTATATACTTATACAGGTATTTTTATATACTTATACAGGTAAGATTAGCAACTTCTGTAGTTTTTGTTACTTTACAAGTTGTTAATGATATCCTTCTTTTTTTCGTTTTATTCTAGAATTAGATGAAGTGACCCAGAAACTTATGATTCAGACAGCTAAGCCAACTTTTGGTCATTTGACAGATGTAAGTAAGTCTTCAAATTATAACAATTTCTCTGATCAAAGTAATTAAATGAAATCACACATTTACTGTGTCTTAGTGTCTGGCAGCCTTCCTACTAATGTGGCTATAATATCATATATGCTCTAGAGAATGGACAAGGAGATTTATGAAACAACAATAAGTCATTCACTTACATGAGTGTTTTAATTTTACTTATGATAATGTTTGTAGTAGCATGGGTATTAAATCACATTTACTTCCATAGTCTCAGCAAAGGAATAGTTGTAAGAACCATTACTACAAAACTTTTTACATTTTCGTAGAGGACCATATATACATCAACAAATATTGCAAGGCTATGACTCATTATTTTAGTTTTAGTTTTAGCATGTTCATTTTATGTAAATAAAATATTGTGTGTAGTTATAAGAAATACACCTTTTGTAATTCTCTACAATATCTATACACTTGCAGAATTCATAAAGAACCACTACACTAATTCATACTAGATTGTTTAATAATTTATATTAGGAATGGACCTAAAACTTTGATGAAGTTATGACATAATAAATAATAAGGAGAATATTGAAGTCAATAGGACTAGAGAGGGACCTACAGAAGCCCAAGGATCCTAATGATATTGCTTTCCAAAGTGGGCAGAATCCAAGTGGCCTACACATCCCTCCAGCCACATGTGTCGTGTTGTGTTTATAAAGGGTGGCCCTCTGAAGTGCGGTTTGAGGAAGTGCTAGAGAATCAGAGAGAAGGAGATGGTTGTGCAGTTTAAGCATTGTTGTTAAGGGTCAGCTCTTTAAAAGGAGCTTGTTTATGGGATGCTGAATGTGAACCCTGCCTGCTGTTTCCAAGAGAATCCTTGGTGAAATCCATGACTACCTCTGATGCCTCATGTATTTTTCTTCATGGTTAAAGCTGAGCACCTGCTGAGGTTGAGTCCTCACTAGCTTCCTGACAGTGTGTCAGTTACATTTTAAGGACTCATCTGGGGTTTGTTGGTTAAAAAACAGTGTTCAGCTGCATTTTGGATTAAGTCAAAATCATGAAAGTGAAATAAGAAAACTTCTCACCATAGTTGACAATGGACAGACCATACGAATAGGTGAAGTATGGCTTTATAAAAGGGGGATGTTATGATGTGAGTGTTTGAAAACTTCTGTTGACTTCTGTGACACCTGTTGAACTGTGCCTTAGTGGGCAGAGAGGAACAAATCATGACTTGAGGGAAGTCATATATTTTAGAGCTATGTCTTTAAATTGGGCCAGTAAATACTGCCTTAAGAGAGAGAAGAATCTTTACAATCTCATGTTAGAGATGTGCAAACCAAGGGTGAACACACCTTGTCTATGATAGGTAAATCTTGGGTGTGGCATCCTCTATAACTTTTTTTTCCTTAACTGGAATTGAACCCAGAGCCTCCATACTGTGCCATTCCCAGTACTTTTCTTTTTTACTGTTTCATTTTGAGACAGATTTTAGCTAAGTCATTAAAAAGTCGGAACTAGGCTTGAATTTCTAATCCTTCTGCCTCAGCATCCTAGAGTGCTGGAATTACAGGCTTGTACCATCATGCATAGAAAAGAGTTTTGTTTTTAGTGGAGAAAGTGACACATTTTTTCTGTAGGAAGTGTATGAATGAGAGTGGATCCTGTTAACTAAGATAGGTAGAGGATAGGAAATATTTGAAAGAACCGGCTAACTTGATGAAACCAAGAAATCTGGAAATAAACTCCCCAGAGTTGATGAAGAATGCAACATATATGCTTTAGGGAAATGGACATTTGAAAGACAGCAGGAAACGCAAGCTGCATCAAGGAGAATATCCTAGAAGGTACTTGTGTCGAGAGACAGAGAGAGAGAGATTTAGAAGAAAATAGTGATTTCCAATTAAACTGTTAAGTAGTATGTAGATTAAGTTAGAAGTAAATTCTGATGAGCCGGTGAAATAGCACAGCAGTATGAAGTGCCTGCTTAGGCAAGCTTAGGGACCATGGTTGGATCCCCGGCACCACATGCTGAGCCAGCCTGACCCCCGGGCAGGCTGAGCCTGCCATAAATAAACAAACAAACAAACAAAGAAATAAATAAATTCTGTTTTCCCTTTTTTTTTTCACTTTAAGAAAATACCTCTATTATTTTAGTATGTTTAAAAAGTTTATAATCATTACTACAATTACATTTCAAGATATATCTGTTAACCTTGCATAAAAAGACCCACTGATGACACATAGTCGTGCATTCTGTCACTCTGGTAGACCCAAGAAGGAGGATCAGAACTTGGGTAACTTAACAACTTAGTGAGACTCTGTTTCAAAATCAAAACAACAGAACAGAATAGAAGCAGGACCATGAGCTCAGTGGAAAGCTGAATTCAACCTCTAGTAACCTATAAACAAAACAAAATAACTAAAGAACTAAACCTAGGTTCTCTTGCTGTTTATTTTTGAGAGAGCATCTCACTATACAGTTCAGGCTGGCCTTGAGCTCACCTTGTAGCCCAGGCTAGTCTGGAAGTCACAAGGATCCTCCTGCTTCAGCCTCAAGGGTACTGCGATTATTATTTTATTTATTTATTTTTAAAATTACTTTTAATAAGAAATTATAATGTGACAGTTTCAAAATATGTTAGTGGAACATTCACAATAATTAACACAATGTATATTATTGCCCTCATTATAGTTATACAGGGCACAGCGTGTGGACATGATAAATTTT
This sequence comes from Myocastor coypus, assembly GCA_004027025.1. Classification (NCBI taxonomy): domain Eukaryota; kingdom Metazoa; phylum Chordata; class Mammalia; order Rodentia; family Myocastoridae; genus Myocastor; species Myocastor coypus. Next base: position 9,220 of record PVJA010006091.1, read on the forward strand.
CTAATGGTTGTTGGTACAATACATTTCTTTTTCTGATCTGAGAGAAGGTAGTTGTGTACATAGTCAAATGTTGCGTAATTGCAGTGCACTACTGCCAAAACTGGCAATGTTAGAAGCTGTTGATTTGAGCCTTTTACATATCATGCTTATTACAAGTAGTGCTGCAATAGGCATGGTATTATTTTCCCCTTTGACATGCTGATTTCATTTCCTTCTGGGGCCAGGGAGATAGCTCTGTGAAATAAGTGCTTGTCTGGCAAGGGCAAGGTCCTGAGTTCAATCCCTGGTTCTGCAATAACTAAATAAAAATAAAAAAAGGAAAAATTTAGGTGCCGGGGAGATAGCTCAGTAAAATAAGGACTTGCCTGATGTATTTTCAGTAGCAAGACCACCAGATCCGGAGATTGTTCTATTTTTTAGGTTTATAAAGAATCTCAGTACTGTTTTCCGTAATGGCTATACTAATTCACATTCCCACCAAGAGCACATGAAGGTTTCTTTTTCTTTAAATCTTCATTCTCATTTTTATCTTCATAACTGATAGCGTGCAATGATTTCTTAATGTAGTGATTTTCATTTCCTTTATGTTCAGTAATACTGGACACATTTCCATATTTATTTTTCATTTGAATAATAGTCTAAAGAAATGCCTATTCATAGTTTTTGTCTTTTTTAATTCGATTATTTTGTTAGGTCCTTCTGTTGAACTCGTAGGTTCTTATAATTTAATAACATAATGGAATGAATACCAATAGTACTTCAATTCATGAACCTGATCAGTCCCCATCCTGAGGAAGATGTCTGTGCTCTTGCTTGTGTTGGAAAGATTTCTGCAGTTGTGCTCACCACCCAGTGTGGAGTTCATAGGGGGAAATAAGATATTACAGAATTCCTTGTTTTGCAAGCTGAATTACTCACAAATATAAGTGTTTGGGAACTGAGGTATTATTGTACAGTAGTTTGAACATATTTACTCACATTCTGTAGGCTCTGTCTTCAATCTGGTGATTGCTTCCATACTTAGTAGAATCTTCTTAGAGTTAGATTTAACATAATTTGTCTACATTTATGTTATACTTTTTGAATCTTTGACGTAAATTGTTTTCAGTAGCAAAATTTTCGGATTATTCACTTCTTTCATAGTTTTAAATATTTCTTTTGTGTGTTTGATTCATTGTGAACATATTTTCTTACATAGAGAGTGATGCGATGACATTTTGTTCTTCTGTACATGAATATCCAGTTTTCCCAAAAAGATCTATTGAATAAGTTTCTCTTTTTTCTAATATACTTTTTTGCACCTTTGTTGGAGAGTTGTTGGCTCTTGATATGTAGCTTATTATCTGGGCTCATTATTCACTTTCATTAGTCTGTTTGTCTAATTTTAGATTAGTATATTGTTATTTTGCTTATTATGGCTTTGCATGAACTTTAGACAGTAGATATTTTGATGCTTAAAGCTTTATGTGTTTGCTGTGAAGAATGTCACTGATACATTGACAAGCACTTCATTTAGCCTTCATATTACTTTGTGATACATGAAAAACTTACCAATATTAATTCTTATCAACTATTTTATAAGGAATATTTCCATTTTTGTATCCTCTCTATATTAAATTTTTGTTACTATGACTAAATGACTGATAAAATTAAATTAAAGGAGGAGCAGAGGCTTAGTTTGGATTATGGCTTAAGAGGTTTCACTCCATGGCTAGCTAGCACCAAGACAGAAATCCATGGTGAAAGAAAGCTACTGTAATCATGGTGCCCAGTAAACCAAGAAAAGCGAAGTCCACAGAATCACACCCTCCTGATCCACTGAGACTTCTGTAGGAGTCTCTCAGGTCAGGCAAGGTGACAATGAAGGTCAGCCAATTCCACTGTATTTCACTACTGCTTTGTAATTTTCATTGTAAAAATCATGCTTAGGTATTTTATGTTAATTAATTTAGTGAAGATTGTTAATGGAATTGCTCTGTTCTCAGCAAATTTGTCTTGGTGTATACAAACTTCTGAGTGTTTATATGTTGATTTTTAATATACAACTTTACTAATTTTTTTAAAAAAATTATTATTTTAATAAGAGAGAACAATGAGACATTTTCAAAGCACATTAGTAGGACAACCACAATAATTAATACAATGAATATTGTTGTCTTCATAATAGTCATTAGGAGTACAAGTCGTTAGGGCATGAGACTCTTAAATTTGTTTATCATTGCTAATAGTCTTTTGGAAGAGTAGTTACGTTTTTCCATATATAAAATCATGTTCAGAGAAGAGATTTTAATTAGGCATGGCTTACGAATTTTAAAATAAAACTAAAATAGCAAACAATCAGAAAATATATTTTTAACATTGTGAGTTAAACTCCACATTCTATTAAAATATAACAATCTAACTTCAAAATAATATGCTGTCTTTAATGAAATATACTAAGCCAAACTCATGTATTTTAAACTTTATTTATTTATATTATGGCCAGCTCCGCCTACGCTGGTGTTGGGGCTGGTGCACATGTGATGCTGGGGATTGAACCTTGGTCCCTGAGGTTACCTAAGCTTTCCTAAACAGGCACTTTAGACCACTGAGCTATCTAACCAGCCCTTAAACTAATGTATTTTATTTTATTTTATTTTATTTTATTTTATTTTATTTTATTTTATTTTATTTATTTTTGTCTTTTTGAGACAGGGTCTCGCTATGCAGTTGAGGCTGCCTTGAGCTCACTTTTGTAGCCCAGGCTGGTCTTGAACTCGCACCAATCCTCCTGCCTCAGCCTCCCAAGTGCTGGGATTACAGGCATGAGCCACCATGCCCGGTAAACTCATGTATTTTAAAGATTTTTTAAAAAATTGAAGTAATTTATTATTGCTGGAAAACCATTATGCTTGAGCAAAACCAGATTTTCCATAAAATGAATATTTTATTTTTTTAAAGATGAATGTCAAAACTTTTACTCATGTTAAGTTGTTGTACAAGGAAAAGCTAAAGAAAATTTTTAAAATTCCTGTTTATTTGAGTGGCCCTAGTTCTGAATTTTACATGTCAGCATTTTTAGCAATGTGTCCTGACAATATCATAAAATAAGGAATAATTAAATGCTTTCTAAAAAAATCGATTTCGAGGTCTTCATGAAATATGTTTCATTTTTCCTCATGCAAATGTTCTGTATATTTTCATTTTCAGTAAGATATGACTGTAATCAGTAGCACAGGGGTCTTTAGAAGAACACATATAGCTCAGAGAACACATTCTGTGCTAAAACTGTGTTCTTGGGATACCTCACACATTGTGTGATTGACATTCAAAGACCAAGGAGACCATGAGACAGCAAAAGGGAGGAGGCAATGGGCAAAATATATTTCTCTTCACAGTGTATGTAGTAACTTTTCCAGCTTCCTCTTGATACTTGACTCTATACAAGTTTTAGACTATACAGAAATTATGTATATATATATATATATATATATATATATATATATATATACTTTTGCCCAATACTTTTTTATTTCATTTATTTAGAACAAAGTTATGTATGCCAACATAGAACACATAGTAGGATGACTTAAATTATGTTTATTTTCCTACTACTCTCTCCAGTTCCAAATTCAGAATGTTTGAAAAGGATGTAAGACATTCATTTTTCTTTTAAAAGTTTCATAGTGATTTTATACAAACTCGCTTCAAAATTGAGGACATTTTTCTGATGTTATCAGGCTTAAAAAATATTGTCTTTTGTCTCTCCTGATACATGTGAAGATGTTGAATTTAATTCAGAGTCTCTGTTGAAGTAGAAGTGTGTTTTCCACATCAGGCATCTTACTTTCAAATCACAGTGATGCTGCATTTAAGCTCCATTATCTTTTCCAATAATTGTGAAATAATACACATTGGACAGCAATAAATGAAACAATGTTATTACAAAACTGTCACAAAGGATAGCCTCGAAAAATTTTTCACTCATCGTTAGTTGAGAACAATGATTATTTTCCAAAAAATTATTAAATCTAGACCTTTGTTATGACCTGAAACTTTTGTATACGGTCCGTATAAAGAAAACCAAAACTTTAAAACCTGCATGTTAAACATTGTGCATAAAACAAAAGCACTCTGAAAAGGATTGCTTTTTTGAGTTGATATGGGTTCTCCTTTTGTGTGTGTGCGCATATGTAGTCATATCAGCACAAAAAGGCACAGGGGGCAGCCGTTGAATCTAGATTAAAATATAGAATCCACTGTTTGTAGCCCACATCTGGGCTAGGTCATGTTATCTGATAGTTGTGCCAACCCAAATTATATTGCTTGGGCTTTGCAGAACTGTGTTCTGTCTGGTAGCACAGCCTAATATGAGAATATTATTACTAGAAATGTCAGACCTCTCTTGTCAGCATCACAAGGATATAGGTGTGGATATGGTTTCTAATACCCTTTTTATTAAGACACATGGGGCATGTTCTTCTACTTATAGTGCTGAGAATAGGTTTTCTCTTGAATGCCAACTTGGTTTTCATTTCAAGGATACTGTAACCAAATAAATGATTCACTGCTCCCTCTTTGTCTCAACTGCTACAAAACTCGAGCTAAAAGTGTGACCTGTCTCTAACACACATAGAGGGAAATTTGGCACATTTTTCACACATCATCATACTTGTGATAACATCTCCTATTGCCTTTGTCATTTTATCTCTGTCCCCAATTTTTCAATGCCTTAATTTATCTTGTATTTGTAATGTTGCATATCATGTTGATATATATGCATATATCAACATGATATGATACAGACATAAACCAGTGAGCACACAGGTCTTTTGAAAATTGCTTTATGTTTCTGGATGTTATCTACTGCTATTCTTGAAGGTCATTTCAGTGTAAACTGAAATCTAAAAAGCATGTATCATTGACTATGGATGATTTCTTGCAATCTGAGTGTTTATAACTGCAATGTAATAGAACAAATTGACTATATAAAATGTCTCAATTAAATACTAACCTACTAGGTCTATTCCATCATTTTTATAAAAATCATTTTTGCATAGAAAAAGTTTAAAGATGTATCTTTTAACAGAAAATAGAAACTAAATGAATTTAGCTTCACTGTTACCTAAAGCTAAACATCTAATTTAAATCACCTTAACTTTAGTCATTATTATCAGAGTTATATATTTTGGATGATCTGTTCTAATTGTTAGTATGTTATTTTATTCATGATTCAAATGAAAGCATAAAGCAATATGAAATATCACCAAGATTATTATTAGAGAATTTTAGGGAGCTTTTGCTTTATGTATTTAATCAGTTAATTAATAATGGATGATAAAGTGGGCGGGCAGACGAAGAATGCTTATAAACTGAGTCTGATTTAGAAGATATTTCACTTATAAAACAGATTTTTGCTTTCAGATGGCTTTTGGACTGATCTAATAGGCTAGTGTTTAATTTAGTCATTTTATGTTGTCAGTTTTTTTCTATTACCATGTAGTTATAAACGTTCAGGTTGCAAGGAATCATCTGTAGTAGACAATACATGCTTTTTAAGCTTTAGTTTACACTGAAATTACCTCCAAGAATATCATAGATAACATTTAGAAACACAGAGCAACTTTCAAAAGACCTACATGTCTCACTGGCCTGCTTCCACCAAATCTATTATGAAAATAGTATCTAATATTTAAAAATAAAACTAATTTTTATGCAACAGTATCATGTTCTGGTTCTATTTTTTTTTAATGAACAGAACATATTTATTGAAAGAAAGCTCCTGTCCGAGAGAGGGACAGGAGAGGGGTCCCGAGTGGGTGTCCCCCAGAATGGTTCTATTTTTAACAAATGCTATAACCTGTTAAAATATTACTTGGTTTAATATTTTTTCATGAATAATTATAGTACTTTTGCTTTTAATCATGATTTTCCATGAAAAAATAAAGAAAATATGTAGAACTTGAGTATTACTTATTCTTTTGTGCACAGGTTTTCGAATTTTTCTGAGACATTTTTCTCATTGGAGCAACCATAGTTTGCATAAAAAAATTTGCAAATAATAAAGAAAATAGACTTTATTATTTTAATATTTAGTTCTCTTAATTTTTCAAGTAAGAGTTGATCGTGACTTTGCGATGAGTCCTTTGTTATTGTTTATATAAATGTATAAGCTACATTGTATTTTTGATTTTGAAATACAAACATATGGTTAAATGAAAAATTGGCAATTAATCTGTTATTTGATTGTGTAATTAATGTTGCTAAACTTTTTCAGTTATGCTCCTAAATAAATCATGTGCAGATGATTCAATCTGAATTTCACATAACATAGGGCTAAAGTTATACCACCTACATGTAATGACAACTCCAGAGAACTAATGATTCAAAAATCTCCACAGTGATAGTTTTTAACCCTATAAAGTAGAAAATTAAAGTCACCATATAAGCTATTTTTTATGCTACGGACATAAGTTGACCAGTGGATGCGTGACACTCTGTTTTTAGCTACACCATTTTAATTCAATGCTTATCACTTCTGTATTATGTGATGATGTTTGACTGGCTGTGCATTTATTTTCAAGACCAAGGATTTCAATTCTAACAAAATACGTGACCCCCTACTTAAAAGTAGAATTTCATGTTATGATAGTTATTTTTTCATACTGCAGAACACTGTATCCAGCATTTTGAAATGTTAACAAAAATCTGGACTTCCATCATTTATTCCAAGTATTTTTTACAGTTTTACATTGTAACATATCTTTAACTATTTTTTCATATTTCATTAAACTATTCAATTCAGTACTGAATTGTATAGTGTGCATACACATATGGACATACACATGTATGAAGAGAAAAAAGTAAGGAAGCAAAGAAAACATTTGGGAGAGAGAAGATAGCAGAATTGTTAAGTTGACCTCATAAAAACCATGTTATGCATTGATTAGTAATTCTGGAAAATATCATGTAATATGGCTATTGTTTGTCAAACTCTTTCTAAATTTGTTTCTTGTAGGTATTTTTGTACCAGCATAAGATGCATAAAGTAAACTCGCACAGTTCTTAAACATATACTGTATTTATTTATTTACTTATTTAGTGTATTTGCTTAGTGTCTCACGAAGTAGCTCAGACTTGTAGTGATCCTCCTGTTTTCAGCCTCCCAGTGCTGCGATTACAGATGTGTGCCACCACATCTAGTCTCGGTGGACAGCTCAGCATGCCTAAGGCCTGGGCTGGCCCAACATGTGGTCCCAGGGATCCAACCTGAGTCTCTGTACCTGCGTAAGCTTAGTCCACTGAGCTAATTCACTGACTTTACTCAATTCATTTTATATGAACTGCTAACAACTATGAACCTCATCTCAAATCTCATGATATACAATGTGAACTAAAAATAAAATAAACTTAAAATTCAAAATATACACTATAAAAATTCCCCTCTCTCTCTCTCTCTCTCTATATATATATATATATAAATATACATATATACATATACATATATATATGTATATATATATGTATATATATATATATATATATATATATATATATATATATATATATATATATAATGTGTGCGTTTAGGTGACTACAATCATAACTCTTGAAACTGACAGATTTTTTTATTTTTGTAATTTCTTCTTATCATCTTCAAGGTTGGCATCAGGTAATACAAGTAGATACTGGTGTTGCATAAAATGTCACTCTGATTATTCCTATGAAAAAATCAAACAATTTTTTATAACAGAAAGTTAGAGTGGAATATTACATTGTAATTGAGACACTGTGTATCATAGTCTTCAAAGCATGTCCAAAATGTTACTCAGAAGACAAGTAAAAAAAAATCTCACAAATAAGAAAGAAATAGGTAATAGGACCAATGAACTAAGAGAAATTAATATTGTGAATGGAGTGAATTAGCATATATGTTTAGAAAGAGTTTGAAAGGTAAGAATAATTTAGAGAATTATTCAGACTTCCCCCATTTGCTATTTATTCTCTCTCTCTCTCTCTCTCTCTCTCTCTCTCTGTCTCTCTGCTAAGAGAAAGTGTTCTATATTTAAGCTGTGTGTCTGAGTTAACTCATCAAACACTATGTTGCATCCATTTACCTACTAATGTCTAAAGTTTGTCTTTCTTTATGACATAGTAGTATTGCATCAGGTATAAATATTGCATTTTCTTCATTCACCTCTTAAAACTATTATAAATTATGCTATGAAGACATGCAGAGGCACCAGTCTCTTTGATGTAATGACTAATTCTTTTGGAACATATCTGGATGGGGGAAAACTGAGTCAAATGGAATTTCTATTTTGAGAGATTTGAGGAATCTCAACAGTAATTTTCATTGTGAACGCAACAGATACTGTGCCAAGATGCAAGTATTTTTCCTTACTTACATCATCAGTAAGTTGAACACACTACTCACAGATTGCTTATATCACCAATCCAATACATCTTGAAATTTTTCAATCCACTGAAGTAGGCTATAATATGGCTGTATCCAAAAAAGGACAAGAGAAAGGAACAACTATTTTTGTGAGTTGAATTACGCAGTGGTCTAGACTGCTTCTACTTGAAGAGGATAATATATTATGTGGGATTTTTAAGATTGTTTCTACATGGCCATGGTAGGAATTATTGAGCTTATGCTTAGAGTACAACATGCAGCACTAATTTGCTAAGGAAAACACATGTTTTAAAGGAAAGGAATAGCATAGAGTTTGTGGGAGTGGAAACTGGATGTAATATGACATGACATTCTTTGAGATTTCAGTTTTGAAAAATATAAATGTAGATGAATCTCTTACCAACATCTCTATGATTCTTTTGAGAATCTTAGTAGGAAGATATGTATTATGAGTTTTAACAAAATAACTCATGTGGAAAATAATTTGTGGAAATGTGTATTGGAGGGATTGTGTTGCTATATTCATTCAATAGTTTTGAAATACATGTTTTACAATAATGTAATTTAAGTATAATTGTCAGTGTCAGAATTCAGATATACCTATAAACCTCTTTATGGCATAGGGCTTGTATATTTTACATACAGTTACAGAAAGTAAAACCAACAAGGGTCCCATTAAGAGTTGAAATAACTTTAGTCTGTTGCACTATTTTACTTTTCTTGACCTGATAGAACTTCAGTTCATTGAAGTTCTGGGCACAAAGCAAGGGACATCTGTTTGGTGGAGCATTTTGTAATTGATATGTTAATTAAAAATGACTTGACTTCTTAGCATTTTGTTTATTTTTTGTAATACATATGCCCCATGGCATTTCACAATGGTTGTTGCTATATAAAGTATAAATAAACAAAGCAAGCGATTCGTTATTGCTTCTGAACTTCAAGTTGTGCATGATGTCACCCTAAGTGCTTTCTTTCACCTTACTCTAGCCAGAACCTTCTGGGATTTCCTCCAGGAAAAAGATCAGCTCAGTGGGATTCATGTATCTGTCATATCTGGACTATCTCAAGTCAGTTCAGGCACAGGTCAGGCGAAGATTGGTCTCATAAACTGTGACAGCCTGCTTATATGTTGCAGCCAAGAACACAAGAATATTACTTAGTTCTCTATTTTTGAATGTATCATTCTAATACATATATATATGTATATATATATGTATATGTATATATATATACATATATATATATATATTATTTACATGAAGACCAACGATAAAATAATCAGTACAAATTTATGCCAAGTTAAATTCACTTAGTGACTTTGCGGAATGCAGGAGAATGGAGACCCCTGACACTGCAGTAGGAATCATGAGGTTTAAACAAAGATGGCACACAGTGTAGAAGAGATAGAGCTGTCAGTAATAATAGAATGTAACAGCAGGAAAACCCAAACTTCAAAGAAGCTCTGTGATCACTTGCATAAACTCCTGAAAATTTATCTTGTGTCTTCTTTTCCATCCAGATTCTAGAGGAGGCAATATCTGTTTCTGAGAATAATGATGTTTGGTATGCTTTTGCTCTAGAATAGACAATGTAGTATTTTTAAAAAGTGTTTTTAAAAAGAAGGTTAACAACGTTTTGCAGATAAGTATATAGATTATAAATGTAAATATATAGATACAGATAAATGTAAATGTTGACATGGATTCAGGTATGTAACATGAGTTGAAGGGTTATAGCATATAGATCATATTAAACACAATGTTTAATAGTTCAACATAGAAAACTAGGTAATAGAGCCTAATTACACACACACACACATATATATATATATATATATATATATATATATATATATATATAATGATAACAGTGTAAACCATGCTGGAAAATAAACATATAATTTTGTTAAATGCTAACAAAGTAAATCTAGACTTATTCAGTTAATTCTCATTATAGTAGCAAAACTACATATAAACAGTAAATAACAACAGAAAAACACCACCTTATTTTCATAAATATTACTTTAAGAAGATTAAAGCTGTTGCATTTCATCTTTTCCAAAATAATAAAGTGAATCTTCATTAAGAAATCTGTGTTATAAATTCTGGAGAATAAGAATACCGAAATTCAGTAAGAAAATTCTATGTCCATAGTAGATTTCATAATCTATTTTATGATACAGCTACATAATAACTTAATGAAATGAATAATGATAAAACATTGGTCTCCTTGATGTATAATAATTTCTTGGATACATTAGCAAAACTGGTAACTTTACCACCTTTACACATTTTATTTTATTTCACTGGCTTTACATGGTTTGTTTTTGTTCATAGATAACTTATGGAGAGTTACTATTTCTTTTTCACAAATGATGAAATTGAGACTAAGAAGGATTAGCATTACCTAAGGTCAAGTTTGTCTGATGCTTTCAACTTATTATGATTTAGATCTATATGGTTCTCCCCAAAATCCATGTGTTAACATGAAGGAATTTAGAAGGTGATTATCTGTCATCTTTCTATCTGTCTGTCTGTCTGTCTGTCTGTCTGTCTGTCTGTCTGTCTGCCTATCTTCTATGTGTGTGTTGCTTCAGCACACATTTCCTTAATAACTCCAGATGTTCTGAAAGATCAACCTACTTTTCATTCTGTACCTTTTAACTCGCATACCAGTTCTAAAATCTATTCATTCATATCCATGTGTTACAAGTTAAAGGTTTTACGGGTTAGGTGACTCTGCTAGTAAAAGCACATCTGTGCTGCTAACCCCATTAAATCGTTTTGCTATTTATATTTATTTGTGTTCTGTAATTACCAGATTTTTTGAAACTTTCCAAATCTGTTGAGCTCATCTCATAACTTGGCGATTTTGCTTCTGTTTTGTTGTTCTGTGGTCATCCTGGAAAGTATTTCAAATCCATTTGTGAAACTTCTTTCCTGTCCGTATATCCTCAATACCCCTCCCTTCATGCCACACAAATGCTGCTCTAGTCCTGCTTTCTCATCCATATCCTATACTGGTTTTGTACCTTGCATAAAACTTAATTTCATTTGTTAGTCTTTTATAATTCCTCTTTCATCTACTAGTTGGTTAAAGCAAAAAAAGTGTCCTCCTGTTTTTTGTTTTTTGTTTTTTATTTATTTTATTTTTGCGCGACTGCAGTTCAAACTCATGACCTTGCGCTTGCCAGGCAGGCACTTGCGCCACAGAGCTATCTCCCCAGCCTCGTCCTCCTGTTTTTATATTTAACTTCTGCTAAGGTGGTACATGACAGGCATGTAAGTCATCTGGTTCCAATAATACCTTACAAATAGAGAACACAAAAAAAATTGAAGAATGCCATTTTATTTAACATTTAATTAATGTTTTTATAAAACTATTAGAGCAAAAAGGATTCTATTTTATCAAGTTAAATGAATGTATTAGTTCAAGTCGTATATTTTTGTCTCAGTTACACAAAGCAAAATTCCACAAGTATCATAATCCAACAATGCCTGTGTTGGTAAGAATTCGCATTGAATCGGTCAGATTTTCTATCTTGAAATGGTAAGATTGCACAAATCTTTCTCAAAATCCTTTGAATATCTTTGTGAGTAATTTGACAATATACATTAGAAGTCTGTTTTGTATTATCAAGAATTCAACTTGCACATTGAGCTTGTCAGTGTTTGTCAGAGGTTACTTGGAATGTATGTTTGATGAAAAAAGTAGGCCTTTTCAATTTATGACTTGTATCTGCCATGTTTTAGAAACTTTGTGAAAGGCTTCATTTACTTTTTTTTCTATAGAAATAATAGAACTAACTTGAATTCATAATATTTCAGAAAATATTTTATTTTGTTTTGATTTTGAAATAATTTGAGCTGCAAAACTTCTTCTTTATGGATCACCTTTAACAATTTGTCTGTTGATACTATTTTTTTTCCAAAATCATGACCCTTATGCATCAAGATTAAATGTATAGAAACTAAATGAAGAAAACTTTGAGGTCGCCTTTGGCCCTACTGTTTCTTCTTTAACACAAATCATTTCCACTAATTAAATTTATATTTTTTATTTTATAGAGAAAAAAGCAAAACAATTTCAAAAGAGGTTAGTAGAAGAGTTACAGTAAGTGATATATTCCATATTATTGACTTTGTTTGTTTTGTATTTAGCTTAGAGGTTCTCATTTCGTAGATGGGATTCGTAGTAACCCCCCTGTGTTCAGCCTCCCAAGCACTAGAATTATAGGAACATGCCACCATGCCCAGTATCTCTTTATTCATTTTTGTGCCAGACCTGGGTTCAAACTCATGACCTTGTGATGCAAAGCTGGCACTTGTGCCACGGAGCTATCTTCCCAGCCCCTCGATGCCCAGTCTCAATTGCCATCTGAGCATGCCTTGGGGGTAGGGCCAGCACGGTATGCCAGGGAATAAATCCCAGCCTCTGCATCTGCCTAAAAAGGCACTCTAATCCTCTGAGCTATTTGGCCTACCCTGCATATTATTGAGTTTGTGGTAGGTACCCAGAATATAAGATATAGGCATGAAATCTTGTTAAAATAATATCAGCACAAATCTTTCTTTTCAATGAACTAATAGAAATTAGATATGTAACTATTTTAACTATCTTGTGTATAAATATTTTTCTTTTCCCCTTTCTTCTTTTTTCTCTTTCCCCCTCATAGTTTGCCTTTTCTTTTGAGCAGTTTCTTCCCAGTTTAAAATGCTCCTTTTAATTTTTGTGAATATAAAATTGACATCAATTCTGTATAAAATTGTTAAAAATCTAAATTTTGCCTTGAGGAAAAATTAAATAAATTTTGCTGCATAACTGTGATAATAATTACTATAACCCTCATTGTGTATTAAATAACTTTATGGTTTCCCCATTGTATAGGTCTTCATATGAGGCAAAACCTTAGAAAGACACTTGCAGTAACCCTCCCACTATAGCCGTTCATAATGAGACTTTTTCAGGTTTATATTTGTATGATTTGTTATATAATCATGCTATGATATTTTAATATGCCTACAACCTACACAATATGACAATGTCATAATGATTAGAGATTAATGACTATTAAAACTGTAAAGTATATCTATAAGACAAGAAAGCACATTTTACCTAAACATCACTCTGGTAGCAAATCAGGTAAAAGTTTCGGTATTATCTTATAATGAGATAAATAAAAATGACTAAAATTTATTTCATAACATAAAAATTTAAATGTGTTTCAGAAATAGTGACAAAATAGCTAGTGGTTTTAATATAGTGATGTCATCATGCTTGCTGTGGAACATGTTACCTGTCAATATTTTGCCAAGGATTCACATTCTAAGACAACCCTGGTTGGTCAAAAGTCTCAGTTCCATGTTCCTGTTATGTATTTCAAAGTGTTTGGTGTGTGGATAAAATCATAGGGTTAATGCTACTGCTATTACTGGAGTTGTGATTTAACTGATTTCCTGGGAATTCAACAAATGAAGTTTAGGAATCATAGATAAAAATGTCACTGGATTAAGAGGAAAGCCAATATTCTTGGCCCTAGCCCTCCAAAGTCAACAAAGACTCAGAGTAGGAGATACCAATCCTACAACTTCATTAAGTTAACCAATCTCCTGAGCAAAGAGATTGTTAAACCACCCCAAAACATGAATCAACCAAGACAGAGTGTGCTGAAAAGGAGGGTCACTAATGAGCAAAAAAATATTCTGGGTCTAAAAAGTGTACATGGTCAAGCAAGACAGTGATCCATTTTGGCTGTTAACACTGACACCAAAGCTGATGGGCTCTAAAATGGTTCCACAAATAACCCCTGGAAATCCATAACTGACTTGGATACTTGGCCAAAAGGTGTTAATTTTTATTAATATTGGTCTAACTTTACTTTATGATAAACACCCAGAAGATAAGTATAACAAAAGATGTAGAAGTATAATGTCACGTAGGCATAAACATGGGGCTTGAATCACCAATCTTCACTGGCAGTGTCCACCCACATGGGTAGGCAGGTCTAAAATCCAGCCAGTTATAGCTGTCCTTCCATTATAGTGCTCATGCTTTGATCATATGTGATTTAAAGTTGATTTATTCTTATCTAGAGTCTGCCCTTACTGAAGTGCCTCTCTCAGTTATCCAGCTAGAATTCTCTACAAGAATGAACCCAACAGACATAATAAATTTCTACTTGTAGACTTTGAAGAAAAGGAATATGAAGATATTTATCTACTCTAGCAATTCTGGCTGGAAACCCTTAAGCCTTTTTCCTTTTGAAATTCTATATGGGTGTATGACCTCTTACTAAGGTCATGAAAAGAGGACTTAAAGAACTTGAGAACTTCATTCTCAGACAATAGGGATAGGATTAGGCTCAGCCTTAGACGCTCTACAGTAATAGGTTAAAGAAAAAGTGCCCATGAATTTGACCACATAGGATCTTTCAGCCAAGTACTGCTGGGTGGGTAAAAGAATGGAATGTCCTAACCCTGAAGCTCCTTAGGAGGGTACATTCACTGTCATTCTATCTATTCCCACTGCAGTAAAAACAGAAGACAGTCCCTTATTAGACTTAAAACAGAGGCTGGACTTCCAGAAGGAGCAAACCATGACCTCAGGACAGTAGTGAAAGCTGACAGCCTTACTGTAGTTATGCAGGTACTAAATATCTATGCAATACAGTAGCCCCAGGATGTCACTGACTGGCAGCCTGGACCGACTGCATCCTTTAAAGTTACTAATCGTTAATTGCTAATCATTATGACATTGCTGTGACTGTATAAGATATCAGCACATCAAGCTATCATAGCATGATTAACAATCACAAACATCAATCTGAAAAAAAATCTATGTCATTTGATATCTTATAATGAGTTAAAGATGACTATTATGGCTTATGTCTAAAGCCTATTGCTATCATGAGGCAGACTTCTAAGGTTTGAGATAGATTCATGGTCCTTTGGTGGCATCACAGGTGTCAGTGATATACCCATACCGGGACAGGTCACCTGCATATAATATAAGGGAGGAAAAGATGCTTGTTCTCTGTCGCTCCTCCCGTTTTGCTCATGCTGCTTTTGCTATTTTCTGACTCCATGAACTGCTATCAGGTACCACTCTGCCTTGAAACTATCCAAATATGGACTGAAAGCTCCACAAACTGAACTACATGAACCTCTCCTTTCTTAATTCTGGGCATTGGATATTGTGTCTCAGCAATAAGACAAAAGAAATCATGACAGTATTTGGTAAAAGGAGTGGGGCTATTTCTGTTATTTTGCCTGGCCATGTGGTTTAAGAGCGTTTTTAATTAGCATGAAAAATTTTGAGAGACTGGCCAAAGAGGTAGCCCCGTATGCTGCAAATTATGTTGGAGACTCTGGTCAGAGCCTGGAAAATCAGAGTCCTTATAGAAATGCTGTGAAGTAAGTGAAGCTCAGTAGGCTTCAACTAAAGACTACATTGGCAGCTGCATCCCAGGCAGTATATTGTGTTTTGGCAGAAATTTGGTCTTCCTTTTGCTTGTGTTTACAGATGTTACCTGAGTGGTGAAAGAAAAATTTCAATGAAGCCTACTGTTGGGAAGGTGTCATAGTTATTGTTGAGAGTATTTGGTCAGATCTAAGTTTAAAATGAAGAGTAAAGCCAGGCATGGTGGTGCATGCCTATAGCCCCAGCACTTGGGAGGCTGAGACAGGAGAATCAGTGAGAGTTCGAGACCAGCCTGGACTGCAAAAGTAAGCTCAAGGCCAGCCTGAACTGCATAGCGAGACTCTGTTTCAAAAAGACAAATAAAGCCGGGCGTGGTGGCGCACGCCTGTAATCCCAGCACTCGGGAGGCTGAGGCGGGAGGATCGGTGAGAGTTCGAGGCCAGCCTGAACTGTACAGCGAGACCCTGTCTCAAAAAGACAAAAAAAAAAAAAAAAAAAAAAAAAAAAAAAAAAAAAAAAAAAAAAAAAAAAAAAAAAAAAAAAAAAAAGACAAATAAAATAAAACAAAATATAATAAAACAAAACAAAATAAAATAAAATAAATAAAATAAAGAGTGAAGAGCCAGTAAGGTGAAATATAACATTTGACCAGAAGGGCTTTTAATGGCAATATAGATCAAAAATATTAAATAGGGGAGACTTTGGCTATTAAAATTAGTATAATAGAAAAAATGAACTAAAGCTTTTCATCTAAAAATAAAAGCGTATTTGAATTTGAATTATAGGATATCCTGTTTTTTGTTTTGGTTTTACTATTGTCCAGCCTTCTTAAGTTAGCAGGAAGCAAGGACAGTGATTTTAATAATTCTTTAGTATGTTTTAAAATTTTGTTTTCAGGTACACATTTGTAATCAGGTTAATTAATCAAAATACTGTGTTTTAACCTTGGATTTTGGTTCCCTTTTTAATATTTTGTTTTTGGTACAGAAATGAGTATATATATATATATATATATATGTGTGTGTGTGTGTGTGTGTGTGTGTGTGTGTGTGTGTGTGTGTTAAATTAATATAAATTTTTATAAACAAAGACATGCTAACTTTTCTCAAATCTACCACTGGAGATTATGGACTAAGGAAATATATGTGCTTATCAAGTTGACCAGGGGTAGACTGAGGTGGATTTGACAACTGATGGTCAATTTGTAACACCCAGATGAACTGAACCCGTCTGGTGCTTGTCGTGGTAACATACCTAAGGACTGTTGACATAAACATGAACATATGAACTGGAGAAGAAGACAGGCCGTAAGGAAGATATTAAATGGAGGTTATTGAGAGCTGTTGGTTCTTTTTGTCATGCTGGCTTTCCTGATGAAGTCACTATTCTCACTGTCAAAAAAATTTCAGGACCTTGTCTTCACTGGGAATGGTGATGATTTACTTTAAGGGAATTCTGGTCCTCACGTTGAGCATTGCTTCCCAGATTCAAAGGAAATGATGTTGAACAGCTCATCTTCTGGAGAACGTTGTTATGATGGCTTTCCTGATAGGAACTTAGTTTTCCTATACATTGGAAGAGCTTGGGACCTTTCTGTTGCCAAGGATGGCTGTGGTGCTTTTTCAGGGAGCTCTAACTCCTTAAACACTTTCTGGCACCAATTCGAGCTCACGGACTGCTGGCACAGATCCTTCATTCCACTGTCACGGACTTTCTAACTTCTACCACTGAACTTTGGGTTTTACCAGTGCAGATCTGTGAAACAGTCCTGCATGTGACGTTGCCATAGGCTATAGGCTTCCAATTTAAATTGTGGAAGACACTGTCATAGGCTCCAGATCTTTAGCCAGAACTATGAAGCACAACACTAAGGGATGCAGGCCCTCAGCTGAAGTTGTTGGTCTTTATATGTGGACGGATTTCCTGCACTCACTTTGCAAATGAGTCTTTGGATGACAATTATAAAATAATCTTAAAATTAAATACCCTGTACTGTTTTATTCCTGTTGCAAAATCCCAACCCATGACACTGACTAAAGCATTTTATGCTAAGATAAAACTTTAAATGTATTTTAGTAATAATAAAAACCTAATGGTTTTAATATAATGAATTCATTTCATTATTGTCATGTGTTTTGTTTTGCTTGATCTCAAAATGTCTCTATAAAACTTTACAGCTATTATCTGTTCATATTTGATGGGGACTCAACTTCTAAGACAACCACAGTTAGTGAGAAATAGCTGTTCTATGGTTGTGCTATACTTTTTAAGGAACCTGATATCTAGATAAGAACATAAGATCTTCTCTCACACAATAGTGGTTTAACAGAACTTTTGGGGGTTCAGCAATTGAGGTATAGGGACCAAAGCTATAAAAGTAAATGGGTAAAAAGGACCTTATATCAGTGATGGCAAAATTTTAGAGTTGAGTGGCCAAACAGCAACCCAAAACCCATTTATTTATCACAAACAGTCAACACAGAAATTATTGTTATTTTTATTATATTTTATTCTTTTTTTTTATATTATGGCCAGCTCAGCCTGTCCTGGGGGTGGGGCTGGTGTAGCATGTAGTGCCAGGGTTCAAGCTGCAGTTCCTGCAGTTGCCTAAGCTCTCTTAAGCAGGCACTTTAGACTGCTGAGCCATGTTGCCAGTCCTAATATTATTATTATTATTATTATTATTATTGCTATTATAATTATTACTACTACTACTGCCCATACTCCTACTATTATTATTATTTTGTATTTCAGGTAAAGGTCTACAGGGTGTTCAGGTTTTCACTACTACACTGGACTCACAGTGATCCACCTGTTTATAGCCTCCCAAGGCTTGCACCATCATGCCCAGTTCTGATTGCTGTCTGTGTGCCCTGGGGGTGGGGCCAGCATGGCAGGTGGGGGTGGGTGACAGGGGTGTGGGGGGGTGAAGTGGGGATTGATCAAACCCTCAGGCCCTGTGCCTGCTTGCAGGTGCTTTAATACGCTGAGCTCTTTGGCCAGCTCACCTGACATAGAAATTAAATCTGAATACTGAGGTTTCAGTTTAGAAGAACAGCTGTTATCTAATGCTTGGCTTCCGGGGGAACTTGATTCATGTGCCCACAGTGAGGTTCTGAGCGGCTGCTGGAGCTTGCCTGCCATAGGTTCCCCGCCAGTCACATGGACTCATGTGTCAGTACGTAATATCCCTCCCCAAAATATGTATGCATTTTTTGTGTTTTAGCTCATTGGTTAGAAATATATTTAAATTAAATAATTTCTAAAATCATAAGCTGAGGTTCATCTACATTCAGTCTTTTAAAGATAGGAGTATGATAAACAACTTGAAAATATGCAATGCATAAGTATGAATTAAGATACAGATTACAAAATATGTAAAGTATTACTATATATATGCATTAGTAAGATAAAATACCAAATTACAAATTAGGAACAGCTCTAAGCTCTATAGATGATACAAGGAAGGCCAATAAGCCATGAAAAAGGGTTCAGTTTCATTAACCATTAGGTAAACCAATAGAAAACTAAAATTCAATGCTGCTTTATAATCACTATCATTGCTAAAATGTAAGAGCAAGGAAAAAAATATGGTTACACATTTCTTTGGAAAAAGTGAATCACAATTAGTCATTTCAATAAAACAACCATTGTAACTCAAAGCATCATATGCTTATTTTAGATAAAAGATATAATATCATAAAACTTCTGAAAGTAAAAGTAGGAGATCTACATGCCTTTGGAGTCATAAATTGTTGTGTGACAGCACTTAAATTACTGTATGTGGCAGGGTTTATGTAAAACTGTACAATCAGCTTGCAGAAAGAGTTGACAGTTTATTCTAAAATTATAGATGTACATTATCCTAGGGGTAGCATTTCTAGTACTAAGTGTTTAGACCATAACTTAAAAAAGAAACAACTGAATGCATACATGCATGAAAAAAATGTTAAAAGAAAGTTCCAGAAAATTTAAGTTACAATAATTGAAAACTATAAAACCATTGCTATGATTTAGATTTTGAATGACTCCTAAAGGTCCATATACTAAATGTTAGATTGCCAGCCTGCAGCACTTCTGGGAAGAATCAAAACCTTTCAGAGTGGGGCTTGTTAGATCCTTAGGATGTGCACACGTATGGGGACACTGCTGTCCCAAAGGTTCCCTCTCTACTTCTGGGCCAAGGCAAAATAAATAGACCTTCTCTGCAACCTTCGCCTACCATCTGGTGCTGCCCCACCAAAGGCCCAAGGGAGCAATGGTAAACCTTAGCTACATCAGGTGAGCTGAACAACTACTTTGAAGACAGTGATACATATTAGAACACGTATTGTTGATTTGCTATCCATGTTTTGAAATTCTGAACCTTTTTTGTTTATTGTTGATTGTTTCTGCCTTTTTGTTTTTCTTTTTAAAATATAGAATAAATAAATACTAAATAAATCTTAGGCTGTCTCAGTGACAAAAAATGAAATATAGCAAAACAAAACAAAACTAACCTAACACAACTATCCATGGGAAAATGAAGGAGCAAAATGTGATTCATTAATATAATGTCATATTTCTCATCTATGCAAAGGAATAAACCTTTACATAGAGCAGCATGGAAGAATCTTACAGATATTAGATGATAGTATTAAGTGAAATAAATCAGATGCATAAACTTAAATATCACATGGGTCCTTTCATATGAAAAATTCGAATTTTAAATAAGCACTAAAATAAAATGCACATGATAGGAAGTAAAGAGATCTTTCTCAATGGGAAAGGAATAAAGAGATAGAGGGAGAGAAGATGAGGAAGGAGGAAATAGGATGAGTGAAGATTTGGAGGTATACCAGTATAGTCCAACATAAGCACTACCTGTATATGCCAGCTCTGCACAAGGAACATATGCATCACTACTACAAACATATGCTAATTAAAACAAAACAAATTAGGCAATTTGAACAAAACTGGAAATACAGAGAAAAACATTGTATGGAGTAAAATTGAACTTTGAGTGATAAAAGTCAAAAAGTAGCTTCTACTGTACAGACAATTTACATGGGAAAAAAATCGTGTGAGAAATTTCCAAGGTGACAGCGATGTTCCTAACCTGATTGGGATGTTGGTGTTGAATGTCAGGTTACCGAGAAGAAAAGATAAGAAGAATACGACATCTTAATGTATGCTGTTTGTACATCAACTTTTGAAGTTTTTTGACGGAAACACCATTTAAGAAGGAGTTAAGAATAAAACCTCAGATCTGTTGAAGGATGCTTTTCCATTGATTATCAACAGCAGCACTCTAAGGAACTGACTGCATAAGGAGCGGCCTCTGCAGAAAAGAAGGGACACTTTTATAGAAAGGAAATGTGATGTGGTTCACGTTATGCGTTTCTTTATTTAATAAACAAATCTTTTCGTACACCTATCATCTCCTCTATTCTGGGGAATGGAAATATAAAGATGGGATGATTGTCTTCAAAAAATTTCCAATGGGGTGAAATATGAGTGCATAATGGGAGGTATTCAGGTTGAACAGAGCCAGTGATGGTTGCTTGGAAAAATCACTTTTGAGTGAGATGAAAATGAACATGAAGGAAACCATTTGGGGCTTGTGGGTAATTAGATAAATTTAAGAATTTATTTTGATGGTTCAAAGAAATTTTTAAAATAATATAGTCCTTTGATTATTTTGCTATTTTATATACAAATAACATGCAAACAATGACACTAATCACTGTGTTGAAATTCTCTTGGAATATTACTCTTAGCTTGAAAAAGCGCCTTTGGTACAAGGCAGACTAGCATGTGGGAGGACTTCATTATCTAATCCATGAATGAAACTCTACCCCTACCGAACCCTACATGGAACCCTGGGTGCACTGGTCAGCGTCTCTCACACATGTGAGATGATCCAGGATTTTCAGGCTCTGCATATGTTTACTGGGTCACCCTGGACATCTGCTAATGATGAACATCTGTTTTCCACTTTGACTGTAGTGCCAAAAAGAGAACAGGGTCATTAGGTATTCTGCAGTGTGACGTTACCCAGAACATTATACTTGTGTGAGGAATAATAATGACAGGAAAGCCACGTCCACGACAATTAATTCTAAGTTCACTTTACAGTGACCGTCACTGCAGGCACGATTTCAAAAAGCTTGCCAAACTACTGCACTCTAAATAAAAATGAAAATAGTTTTATACATCATTTAACACTGAAGAGCCATTGTAAGATGATGTTTTCTGAATACCAAATAAAAACAAGTAATTAATATGACAAAGTACTTCCATCGCTGATGAATTATCTAATGTATAATGTTTAGTTTTCTTCAGTTTGACCATACCTGCTAAAAGCAAATTATGCATGTGATGTATTTTGTATTAATTTAATTTTGTGCTAAATGTCATAATTTATTATTCAGTCATGTTGAACAACAGAATGAGTCTTATGTGAAAGACCATATTTCAGAAAGGAAGCTATTATGCATAATATTCCTTTTATACTCTTATAATATGCTTTAAAATATGAAACAAATTCACTCTCGGTTAGATCACGTTGATTATCTACAGCCCATATGGTACTATTACATTTGAATATGAACAGTTGAAATGTTAAATTTCCTGCTTTAAGAAATCTAAATGTAATATTTATATTTTAATCAAATTCTTCTAAAATACTTAACATGTAACAGATATGAAATCATATTTTTAAATATAAAAATGATGTTATACATTTAATATCTGAAATCTTTGCAGGAGCTCACTCACAATATAGCTATTTTAAATTTTATGTACATGTCACATAAACATTTACTCAGCATATATGTAGACTTATATTCACTTATACATTTATAATTTATATTTAAAGGCAACAAAAACAAAAAAATATACATAAAAGAAATGTAAAAAGTCATTGCTCTTAAAATGTAAAAATAGCCAAAAAGACTTGAGGTTTAGGAGAGGGTACGGATCACTTTATGTTCATCTAAGTAAGTCTTTCATCCAGGCATGGTGTGCATGCCTGTAATCCCAGCACTTCGGAGGCTGAGGTAGGAGGATTGGTGTGTGCTCAAGACCAGCCTGGGCTACAAAAGTGAGCCCAATGCCAGCCTGAACTGCATAGCAAGACCCTGTCTCAAAAAGACAATAAATAGATAAATAAACAAACAAATAAATAAATATTTTATATTCTGTAATTGTTTATTATAGGTGCCATTGATCTATATTTTCTGAGAATTTTTGAGGGACTAATTTTATGCTCTGTGTCTGATGGATTACTCACAGAAATTATCTCATTTCTTTATATTATCTGTTTATTCAGCTCTTCTGCTGCTATTTTTCCAGCTGTCTGCAGTTAAAGGTATTTGGGATTTGCTTTTATACTAAAGCTAATGTTTGGAAATACAGAATGGACCATTAAGTAATTGAAAAAATACTGACTCGTTCAAGTAATCTAACCTTTTTCTTCTTGTTTTTTTGTAGGAGGATGTAAAAAATGAGTATTTGCAAAAGGAGCAACAAAAAGAATGGAAAGATTTTAAGGTATCGTACTAGATATGCATAACAGTTCAGAGGCTAAAATTCAGGTTTTTCTGATGTGCGAAATGAGGAACTTTGGAGATTTTGAACAATAGGGAAAATGAAATAATTATAGTGAATGCATGGTAAAGAATGTTGTTCTAGGCTGGGGAGATAGCTCACCAGACTAAGTGCCTGCCTGGCAAGCACAGAACCCAGGTTCAGTCCCTGGTGCTGTGTGCCGTACTGCATGCTGTGTCACCTGTGCTGGCCACCAAAACTGGGCATGGTGGTGCATGCCTGTAATCCCAGCACTGGGGAGGCTGAGACAGGAGGATAACTGTGAGTCCAAGATGCATAGCAAGATCCTGTATAAAACAAATAAATAAAAGATTATTGTTTCTTTTAAAAAAAATAAAAGAATGTTTTTATAGTTAACACTACACACTTTGCTCTTTATGACTTTTGTATAGTCTTGTAAGAGACATGTAAGGTAATTTCATATAGTAAATATTTCTCCTTCAAATTACAAGTGAGTGTTTTCAGCATACACCATGTATTTCTGTATTTTATACATTTCTATTTATGATGTTTTTTTTTTTTCGTCTTTTTGAGACAGGGTCTCACTCTGCAGTTCAGGCTGGCCTTGAGCTCACTCTTATAGCCCAGGCTGGTCTCGAACTTGCAGCAATCCTCCTGCCTCAGCCTCCCGAGTGCTGGGATTACAGGCATGCACCACCATGCCCGGCTTATTTATGATCTTTAATGATAACTACTGTTCTTTCATTTTATATAAAAGAACACCATTGCTTCGAAGGACTTGGGGACGTCCTCAAATTTTTTGTTTAACATTATTTAGTTAATATAGCCATCAGTTACATTAGGCAATAAGGGCATGCCTAATTCAGGTACAATGAGTTTTAAGATTTTTGTTTTACTTTCTTCGGGCACTATAATACTCTAGGAAGATAAAATAAAACTATATTTTATTTATTAACTTTTTGTAGCCAGCTCAGCCCATACTGGGGCCATTTGCTGGCATGGTATGTGGTGCCAGGGATTGAACTACAGTCCCTACTTCTTTCCTCAGCTTGCCTATGCAGGCACATTAAACTTCTGAGCTATCTCACTGGCCTAAAATTATCTTCATTTTGTAAAATTTGGATTAATAATTTTCACAGTGCTATGCAATTAATTCCTACTTTTTGGCACTTTGAACAAGTTCACTTCCAGCATTACCACTCTTGTTACCATCATCTTTAGCACCACTACTTCCACACTTATCCAGTGCTTTCCATAGGTACACAGGGTAGGCAAGAGGCTGGAAGGCTCCAAGTTAGGGGAATAGATAATACATGAAGAAACAATATAATGAGTATTCTGACACACTTGAATCTCCCATGTGTGTCATATGTGAAAATATAGTAACATAATGATCTAATATGCATTGGTGGTGTATGTATGCAGGATATGGGGATATTGACCCATTTCATTTCAAACTAACTTTCCAAATGTTTATTTCTGCTAAGAGAAGAACAGTGAAACAAGCAGGACCCGAGCCCACATGAAACACTTCCTCCCATAACCATCTGCAGTGATGCAGTCCTTGGAAGGACACAGTTGGCTTCCACCTCCATAGATTACTTATTCTGAGTTCTCTTTGTGAAATTCTTACAGTTTTTCTTTTTACAGACTCTGTCAATGGAGAAACTCTGATTCCCTTTCCTATTGAGCAGGTTTTCCAGATATATATGGATATTATGCATCCTAAATGTATACAGATATGTATAGACATTCTATATCCTAGATATGTGTAGATATTATACATTTCAACTCTTACAGTTACAGTTTATTATATTAGACAATCTGTGTGATATTTGAACATGTGCATCCAATTTATTTTGTTCTGGAGTATCATACCAAGGTCTACTCATTTGCCTACAAATGGCCCAAGTCTATGCTTCTTTATGGCCAAGTAGTAGTCTAGTCTATATAAAAGAATATGTATTATTTTTATCCATTGATGGATTGGCCTTTGGACTGCTTCCAGGTTTTAGTTTTTACAAATTATGTTGCTATAAGCATGGATACACATATGCCACTGTAGCATGATGCTTTTAATTCTTTCTGGAAGACGTCTGGAAGAAGAATAACTGGATCAACTGTAAGTTCTACTCCTAGTTTTTTGGAGGAATTGCCACACCAAGTGCCACATGATTACACCAGTCTACACTTGCTTCAGCAGTAGAGAAGGGCTCCTTTTCTCCCACTGCCTCACCAGTGTTTGTTATCTTAATGATAGTCACTCCTCCTAGAGGAACAGGGAATGTCAGCATTTTTTAAATTTACATCTCTTGAATGTTCAACGATGTTCAGTAGTTTTTCCTATATTTATTTGCCATTTTTATTCATCTGAGAATGATCTTTTTCATTTCAGATTCCCATTTTCTATTGGTCTTTAAATTTGGAGAGTCTCACTTTTTCCATTGTATATATGTTCTAGCTGTTAGTCCCTTGTCTGAGGAACAAATGGCTAAAAATTTTTCCCCCAGTGTGGGAAAAATATATCTTTTCTCTCTGTTGGTTGATAGCTTGTTGATTCTTTTTTTGTATTTCCTGTGAAGGGAGGGTTTTGTTTATGAAGCCCTTGCCTATACGTAGGTCTGCAAGGGTTCTACCTAAAAAACATTTATGATGGCGGAGTTACAATCTATATTTACACAAGTCAATTCTCATAGAAAAGTATCCAGAGCATTTGACAGAAACGCACACAATTGGCTGTCATAGATATGAGCCTCCTCCTGAACAGCTGTGGTTGTTAAACTAAACTTCACTGGTTTGACTGCATAAAGGGTACTTCATTTTTGTCAGACCTCTACTGTAGCCCTTCCAGCGCCTGGCAAATGAAGCACCTATAGGCTGTCCCATCGCATACCTATATTTCACTATTTGCTCCAGTTCCCCCACATAACCACTGTTTTTCCTTTCTTTAATTATGTTGTTGCTCACTGCTGGACCCACATTGATTAACAGGAGACTACTAAATTAAATTTTATTTGCTTTGCCTAAGTCTCTGTGTACTGAGGAATTCTATTAATTGATTTGGTGCCCCAGGCTATACTTCATGGCTGCAATAGAATATATTGTTGAGAGTAAAAAATCTGTTTGGTTGCCTATTATACCAAGGATAGTTTTTAATAATCAAATTTGCTTACTCTTCCCACTAAGATTATTACAAAAGGAAATGTTCATCATTAATCACTTGAGCTATGTCTATAGATTTTACCTGAAGAATGAAGCTTTTTGTTGTACTTTGTAAAATGTGTCTCTCGTCTTTTTGAGAGCATTGTCGCAGGCAGGCAGTCAGTGACTTTCTGCACATTTCTGGGCTCCTTGGCGATAAAGTCTTTTGTTTATAGACATATGACCAATGCTAAGCATAGACATGATATATAGGCAAACTTTAGTGAGAATGAATCAAATAAATAAGGAAAGCGGATGTGTGCATAGGTTCTTCAAATGATGCAGTATTTCCTGAAATGTAAGAAAAGAAAATTAACATAACTTACTGGTAGAGATGAAACATTACTATTATCTGGCTAAGTAATTTGAGATAAAATGAAACAGTCCTGTTTTTATAGATAGTCTAGGTGTCTCTATTGGGAGACATAAAATTATTAAAACTGTCTATATTGGGCCCGGCGGGATGGCTCAGTGGTCTAAAGCGCCTGCTGGGGAAAGCTTGGGCGGCTTCAGGGACCGAGGTTCGATCCCCGGCACCACATGCTGCGCCAGCCCTGCCCTTGGGGCGAGCTGAGCCGGCCATAAAAATGAGTGAATAAACAAACAAAGGTTCTGAAACAAGAAAAAAAAAACTGTCTATATTATAAATTCATACATAATATTGAGAAATGCTTCAAAGAATATTGTAAAGAAAATAGCTCTATGCTAAGAAAAAATTAATGCTGCCCATTATGCACAGTAATGTCCTTTCTTGAGTATATATAATGTTATGATTCTTTCTTCACTGTAAAACTCAATAGAAATTCTATGAACACTTCTAAAAGATGTGTTTCCACAGTCCAAGTATAATTCAAGAATTGTTCAAAACATGACTTTCAAAGTATGTAACAGCTTTCTAAATTTAGCATAGTATAAGAGTATTTTTTTGCATGGAAGAGGCCAATGTCCATTTATCCATGGTAACAGGATGAAAAATTTAAGGAAGAGAGTTAGGGTTACAGGACAGATGAGTGCAGTCAGTTATAGGAAGAGGGAATCAAATGCCTAGTGCATTTTTCTTAGGAATTTTGATTTGAAATGTCAATATTTCAAGATCCAACGAAAGAAATTCTTTAAAGTCCATGTAAGCAGTTATTGTTCTGGTACTTGTTGTTGTTCTTGTTGTTTATTTTGTATTTAGAAGATGAATTCTCTTCTAAATACAAAATGGGCACAGCTTGTAGTTTACAATTCAAGTTGTTCACCCCAAACATGCAGTGACCAGTAATTTTAGTCTCTGAGAAACACAGTGGCTTTTTAGGTTCCTGAACAGGCAAGTAAATTTTAAAAACAGCATCAAGAGTATCGAATCAGGAGTCAAAATACTTATTAACTTACATTACTGTAGTAAGATAAGCAATACACTATATCTAAAATATCTCCCAAGGCTAGTGGATGTGTTGGTTACTTCTCACTCATTGTTGAGACAAAAAACCCAACAACCAAAATGAAGGAAGGAAAGGTTTATATAGATCACAGTTGCTGGAGGTTTCAGTCTGTACTCAGCTGGCTCCAAGGCAGACTGGCACATGGCTGAGGGCAGCAGTTTATGGTGGCAGCAGAGAGCAAGAGCAATATGGAGGAGTAGCAGCAACAGTGGCAACAGAGAGGAAGTCTTTCTCTCTGTCTCTCTTATGTTACATTCATGCTATTCCCCCAAGGCTGGGTATAGAATTCACACTCATACTTTCGGCAGTAGTAAGACCGGTAATCCCAGTGGATCATGAGTTAGTCTCAAACTCATGAAGTCCTCATCCCATGACTGCATGAGGCTTTGTGGAGTCAACCAGACCAAACCATAACATTGGTGTCCTAGTTACTCTTTTCTCGTCACTGGGACAAATACCCAACACCCAAAATGAAGGAAGGAAAGGTTTATTTAGCTCACAGTTACTGGAGATTTCAGTCCCATACTTAGCTAGCTCTGAAGCAGAGGGGCACATGGTGGAGAGAAGCAGTTCATGGCCACAGAATAGCAACAATAGCTACAGGAAGAGAGTCTATCTATCTGTCTGTCTCTCTTATATTACATTCAGGCTATCACCCAAGTCTGGGGAAGGTATACTCACCCATAATCCCAGAAGTACTGCGACTCATAATCCCAGTGGCTCATGAGAAAGGCTCCAGCTCTAGAAGATCCTTCCCATGATTTCATGATACTTTGGGGTGACAGCTAGACAGAAACCATAATAATTCGGCACTACTTTATAGAATTAGAACTACACATCCTCTAGTATTTGAAAAAGAAGGTTAAATCTGCTTTAAAAAAGTCTCTAAATTTCCAGTATGTTTTATAATAGCAGGTTTATTTACACCAATATATATGAAAGCTCCACAAAAGAGCTACAGATATGGACTGCATAAAACATATATCTTATGGACATATCATTAAAGGTACATCAACAGTCAGAAAAAGTACTAGGTACACATTCATGTTATTATAATTTTTCATGATTATTCACAGCACTGATACATTTTCCCCATATATTTGAAAGACAAAAGTGTAAAAAATAAAGTTATATAAATAATTTTGAATAAAATATCATTTGCCATCCAATGATTGCTGGTATTTCCACCTTTGACTACATGAACTTAGTGTTGTCTTGAGAATTCTACCAAATCAATTGCCTTGCTCTTCTGCAGGTAAAATTAGTCCTTGAGGCTAGACTACTTTTCTCATAATGAGCTTGGCCATTCCTCATCTGCTGCTTTTGATAAAACACATAATCAACTGGGAAATATGATTGCAGTTTCTAGACAGAGCTAAGCCATTGTGAAAATGAATTGCTTGGTGGGCCAAATCCTGTCATCAGAATTTCACAGTAAATCCTCACTGGAGTAAGTGTCTGAGGGTGTGGGAATATGTGCACAGCTCTTACACTTTGTGTTTAACTTGGCAGTCTTTGTCCACACTGTTCACTGCATTGTTTTATAACAATGACATCTTCCTACATGATTCACACGACTGAATTTTTAATAGGAAAACCTGCTGGTTTTCATAAGATTTGGGAAAGAGAATGGGTAGGGAAACTATTATAAAGTTTTTATCTATTTCAAACCAAGCAATAAATCAAAAAACCTCCATCTCTGATGAACCACAAGTGAAGAAGTGCTGAAAAGAGTTCAAATTAATTTTCCAGAGCATTAGGGATTGCAAGTGCTATAATATCAGCTTCTGCATTCCCTTCAGCTTCCTGCTTCCCAAGCTGCCTGCCTGCTTGCCTGCCTGCCTGCCTGCCTGCCTGTCTGTCTGTCTGTCTGTCTCTTTTTCTTTGTCTCCAAAAAGATGTACTTTAATTAGTGTCCAACAAACTCACTAACTACAGTTCCTGTCAGAAGATTAGTTGCCAAACAGTCACATTTTACAACTAAGGAAAATTTCTATAAGCAAGAATGAGGTTTCCTTCTTATGCTTCAAAATGGAGTGTTTTTCTTTTTTTTTTTTTTTTTTATGTATTTGGTACAGGGTGTCACTATACACCTTGGACTCATAGTGACCATCCTATTTTCAGCCTTCTGAATGCTGGAATTACAGAAAAGCATCACCATGCCCAGAGTCGTTGGTCAGCTCAGTGTGCCTGGAGAGAGCCAGCAGGCATGTGGTGCCGGTGATCCAATCCCGGCCCCTGTGCTTGCCTAAGAAGTGCTTAGTCAGTTGAGCAATCTCACTGGCCCTGAGCTAAGACAGGAAACATTATGCTAAGGGCAGTAAATGAGATATAATAGCACACATTTTATAGGAGTCCCCTTACATGGGCTCTCATATTTACATATAGAAATAAAGTTATTTTATGTAGGCTTCAAGGGAGAATATAGAACTATTCCACATATTATTGGTAGCGATGGTTACACAAAAGCGAAACCATTACTGTCAATTAATATAATTATCTAATGCTACTTAAAAACTATACACTAAAGTGCTAAACTTTATATAGGGAGTACTATAAAGGAAATAACAAAACAGGAAGTGCATTTTGGTGCACATCTGTAATCCCAGATCTCAGGAGGCTAGGGCAGGAGGATCACTGGAGGCTCGAGACCAGCCTGTGCTACAAAGCAAGCTCACACCCAGCCTGCATTACATAGCAAGACCCTGTCTCAAGAAGACAAAAAACAGGAGCCAGGGAGATAGGCTAGCAGAATAAAAAAGAAATAAATTACACATATTTCAAACTACATTCTAATTTCTTAAAATTTAGAGGCTTTCTTTTCTTTTTTTTTTCCATTTTTGTCTGTCTTTCTTTAATAGTTAACCCTCAATGACCTAAGCTGAATGAATTCTAAAACTTTACATCTAAGTTTAATGTAACGACAGCAATTCCTTGATTATTACTAAGACTTCACCGTTCAAAAAATGTATTTAACAAAGCAGTCTGTTAAGAACGAAGTTAAGCTTGTTGGCTTCATCTTCTCACTTTCAGCGACACCATAATGGTGATGAACAATCCAAAGGAGGAGAGGGTATGGGAGGCACCATCTGTGGTGGGGGAAACCAAAAGCTTCCCCGATTTAGGAAGGACTGAGTGTTATCTGTACCATAAGAAGGGGAGCCATGCGAGTTCGCTGACAGAGCACATTAGGGAACCACATTTTACAGAGAACAACTTCACCCCTACAAGAAATGATGTCCCCACTACCCCATCCGCGGTGCGAGGAGAGGCGTAGGCTCAGGGCAGAAGACGTCGATGAGCACGGGGAGGCAAGACGACCTCCTACAAGGACATAAACTGCAGCACACCCCTGAAATTTACACTACTCTGAATGTAATGGATGTGATTTCCAAAACTAAGTGCGTTCAATTGCCAAGTCCAGAGAGTAAATTTTAGAGACAATTAAACTTAACGTAGTAAAATTTAAATAGTGTTGATTTTTATAGTCTATGATATAGTAAATTTTAAGGCTACCGAAAGAGCTTGACTTTCTTTATCTTTTACTTTATTTATTTATTTATTTGCTACTAGGGATTGATTTTCTTTAAAAATTTGTCATTAATTTTCACTGCATGGTATTTCATGCAGCATAAGTATAGTATGATAAATGTGTTACTTTTACTAGGAATGGGAGCTGTGAAATTAGTAAATATTATTTTAACTGCCTATAAAGTCAGAATTATGTTTGATACTAAAATGTTACACACCTATTAAATTAGCATTGCTATTTTACTTTTTTTCCCTCCTAAGAGTTGTCTTTTTATCTGACATTGTATTTTATCTTTTATTGTATGTTATCCTTAATTAATTTTAAATCCTTAATTAATTTTGCAAATATAGGATTACATTTTTTTTGTTATGAATTTAGGACAGGATCTTCAGGGTGTACCAGCTCTCACTAGGAAGATCGGACTCCTAGTGGTTGCCTGGAGTGCACCCCAATGCCCAGTCTCAATCACTGTCTTAACTCCTCCAGGGGCAGCTGAGGACCAAACCCTGGCTGCTTCGCTTTGCCTCAGCAGGCACACTAGTCCACTGAGCTATCTGACTGGCTCTGAATTGCAAAGATAAAGAAATATAAATCAATTTGACACTTAAACTATTGCTAATTAATTTAACACCTGTCTCTGAATCATGGTTTGCATTCTCTGTACTGATATTTTGCTCTGATATTCTGTTGTGACTTTGGGCAATGTGTGTTCACTTGTTGGCACTTCAGTCATTACCAATGCATAATTTTGTAAGTTTTTCACCTATATAACTACATAGAAGTGTGCTGTATTTAGAGCTTGTATTTTATGGTACAGGAAGAGAAGCCTTGATTGAATTCAAATCTGAGTGATATCACTGTTCAGCTGAATTATCCAACTTGTTAAAAAATGTTCTAGGTACCAATTTAGGAATTTTCTGTCCATGCGACACTGGTTACATATTTTATGTTTGAGTCTCAATAAAACAACATATTGGTTACCTTCTATGTTTATGGAAAATTTAATATAGATGTCTCTTTAATTATTTAGATTGCCATTTTGAGATCCTTATTTACTACAGAAAAAGACTATATGCTTTACCTTAAACTTTCTAGTTATTCAAGTTTTATGGGAAAAAATTTAATGAAAGTAAGATGAAATTTGTCCTTATATTATTTAAATAAGACATAATTTGATGATATGATAAGTCAGAAAAATAAACATCAATCCTTCAAATGAACGTTGGATGTAAAAATCAAATTGACACATTCCACACAAAATATAATTTAATAACCTAAAAACATATCTGTGGTGTTTCATAGGAATTATATCCATTTTCTGAGGCCTATTACACTTTAACTATATTATCCTTTAAATTAAGTTAACATTAACTTCAGTATTATTGATATTGTGTTTATTTTACAGATATTTATTAGGTTCAGAATGTTCCTATTCAACAGAATACATTTACTCATATATCCATTCACACTGTTCATGTGAATCAACTAGAATTTTGTACTAAAATTCCTTAGTATCCTCATCTAAAAATCAATTCTAAACTTCCCAGCTTTCAGGAATTTTATGAGTTAAAAACAGCACAGCAGGGGCAGGGGAGATATATGTGTGGCACAAGTCCCTGCCTGGCAAGTGCAAGGTCGTGAGTTTGAACTCCGGTCCTGAAAAAAACAAAAGAAAAGAAAAGAAAAGAAAACAAAACAAAACAGTACAGTACCAATCAAGTCTGTTCTTTTGTTTGTGTTTATGGTTTTTTTTATTTCATTGTTGTTTTTTTTTTTTTTTTTTTTTTTTTTTTTTTTTTTTTTTTTTTTTTTTTTTTTTTTTTTTTTTTTTTTTTTTTTTTTTCTTTTTTGTCTTTTTGAGACAGGGTCTCGCTATGCAGTTGAAGCTGGTCCTGAGCTCACTTTTGTAGCCCAGGCTGGTCTCGAACTCGCACCAATCCTCCTGCCTCAGCCTCCCGAGTGCTGGGATTACAGGCGTGAGCCACCACGCCCGGCTTCATTGTTGTTTTAAAAGTACAACCAAATGAATAAAATCACACTTAAGAGTTTTTTAAGTCTATGATGGCCTTATTTTAAAAAAAAAATCAGTAATTTGGTCTCACTACGCAGCACAGACTTGTAGCAGTCCTCCTGTGTCAGTCTCCCCAGAACTGAGATTACAGGCATGCACCCCTGGCTTGGTCAGGGGCCATCAGGACATGCAGTACCTGGGGTCAAAACTAGATCTTTGTACTTGCCAGACAGGTGCTTAGATTGCTGAGCTACCTCCTCGGTCTCTACTATCTCCAGATGTGAATAAATGATGTCATTACACAAAGATCCTAAAAGCCACTAGCGGCTTCCACATACACTGCTGACTCGCTTGAATAACCTAGACTGCCTGCATGTATACATCATGCTGGGCCTCAGAAAGCCACTGTGCCTGAAGAAAAGCTACAGTGCAGGATAGAAGCGAGGGCTCCAAGGCTGCTTCCAGGGAAGACACACATCAGCGTCATCACAGTGGTCAGAATAATTTAAAAAACCACTGGCTAACATCAGTGAGATAAAGGAGCATGAATTCTTTTTCCAAATGGGAGATCCCAAAAAGAGGTGTTATATGTATAAGGAATAATGTAAACTATGACAGCAAGTATACAACTATGATCTTAAAATCTCTTAAAGTAGGGGAAATCATCCTTTATCTGCTTAATGTCAACAACAGTTTTAAGCCTTGCTTTTAGACTTGACTTGTTTTATAAACTTAAGTTTAACCTCATTGAAAAAAATAATATGTATGAGCATTGTAATGATTATATTTATAAGAGATGTAGAAATTATAGTTTGTATAGATTTTGTTCAAAAGGGTATGACTGTGGGGATAAGAAATCCTCCTTTACTTTTGGTGTGAGTGTAGACTGGTACAGCCACTGTAGAAATCAATGTGGAGATTCCTCAAAGAACTAAGATGAGAGGTCCCTTTTGACTCAGCTATTACCTTTCTGGATATTTTCTCAGGAGAAATGAAAATATCATAGCACAGGGGTATATACACCCATGTTTATAGCAACATAATTTACAGGAGCTAAATCTTGGAAGCAACGGAAATACCAATCAACTGAGGAATGGATAAAAAAGAAAAAGATGTAAAATTTTTATACAACAGTGTACTACTTTACAATAAAAAGTATGAACTTGCACTTTTTATAGGCATATAGATGCAAATAGAGACCGGATTATAGGTGAAATAAATCAGACTCATATGTTGAACATTGTATTGTTTCCCCAGTATAAGAAACTGAAGGAGTAAATAAGACTGAAAAAGGTACAACAGATAATTAAAGAGGAAAGAAAACACTCAAAATGAAAGAACAACTAGGATGGGGAGAAGGAAAAAATAAGGAAGGGAAAAGAATATATAAGATAGCTAAGCTCATTATGCTATTAATTTCTATTAGTTCATTGAAAAGAAAGGTTTACATTTATATTATTTGAGCAATGTTCCATGTCTATGTCTTGACATCTGAACAACTATTTTAAAGATCACAGTAGGCAATAAAATAACCATTGCTAATTTCCTCTTACTGTGTTTTAAATTTGTGTATCATTATTTTCATCTATATTTTAGGAATGGTATAATAATTTTGACAATCCTTTCTTTCTAGGATCAGACCGTGAAAAACTCCTTACATCATAAGGGAATAATTCCAGGATTTGGAAAATGGGACCATAACTGGATGAGCATTCCCAGGAACCTCAAGGATACTCTAGTTGAATATTAAAAATGTCAGGTCAAAATAAACACATAGTTGCAGACTGAATTAGTAACTGGATTATATTTTTCATTTTATATCACCTTGGAAGCCTGCACAATTAAGTTTTATCTCAATTTCCTCTTGTTAATCATTGTTTAAATATTTTATTTATGTTAATTATGACCAATATTTTTATTTTTTGAAGATAATCATATATACTTTCTCTAGTTCTCTTTTTGATTTTGTCATAAGGAAAATAAAAGATCTTCCATAACAGTAATTTTTTGTTGACCAAATTTTTTGAGAAAATATTTCTCACATTTTCAAAATATTCATATGAAGTTCTAGTTACAAATCTTTAACTGAAATGAAATGTATTAGACAATTAGATTAAGTACAAAACTGAAAGAAAAAGTACTCTATATTCATTCTTTACAAAATCTGTTCAGTACCGTAGTTGTATTATGATTTTGAAATTGTTAGTAAAGCCCAGCATACCTGCTGTGCACTGTATAATATGACATAAGCGGGGAGATTTACATATAATATTACTATAAAAGGGCTATTTCCTACAGTCGCATATGTACATGATTCTAAAATAGTCTAATTTAAAATGTTGAGCCATTGCACTTTTCAGTTGTTGTATTTAACCACTTTGATCAATTTTTCTTTTAATATCATGGGTCCTTTCAATTCCTCTCAGATCATCTTCCTTAGAGAAACATGATATCACACATTGCTTTACAATGTAATGTTCAGAGATGTTTCTGATAAATCTTAATTTATGCCTGATAGGGGGAGTTGATAGAATATCTGAAAACTTTTTGAGCGGGCCAAAATGATGGTGGAGGGGCCCAATAGAATGGCTCAGTGGTCTAAAGTGCCTGCAGGCGGCTGCAGGGACCGTGGTTTGATCCCTGGCACCACATGCTGTGCCAGCCCTGCCCTCAGGGCAGGCTGAGCCGGCCATAAAAATAAGTAATAAAACAAACAAACAAACAAAAAACACTTTAAAAATAATGGTGGAGATGGTATACATAAAATATTAGTGGAAATATAAAAGCCTTCCTCATCCCTTGGGTAGAGGAAGGGAATTGATTTAATATGTCAGTTAAGAAATTTTGAAAGGGGTGGGCGAGATGGCTCAGTGGTCTAAAGTGCCTGCTTAGGAAAGTTTGGGCAACTGTAGGATCTGGAGTTCAATGCCTGGCACCACATGGGCAGGCTGAACTGTCCATAATATAAGAAAAAAAGAAATTTTGAAAATAAGTTTTTTTTTAAATAAGTTTCATACTATACACAACTTACATTCTAAAACATCATTTTGACCATTGAAAAGTCTTCCAATATAGAAGTTACAGATTCTTTTAATATTTTCAACCAAAATGTTTTATTTGGTCTAGAGTCATAAAGCTTTGACACATGGTTAAGCATTACTTACAGAGAAAGTAACTGGATATCTATCCTAAGCATTGAATGGTGGCTCAAAACTTCAAATAATTTAAAATTTATATATATATATATATATATATATATATAATTGAATGTTTAGTACATCACAAGCACTAAAACAAGCATAAATGATTAAATAAAATACAATGAGCATATGGACCTTCTCGTGTGACTAGAGCATATTAAGAGATGAAACCTGTAAATAACAATTACGATTATGTGGAAAATATGATCATAACTGTATGCTAAGTAAGATGATGTACAAAAACATTTTAATCATCAGGGAAAGTTTTATACTGAAAGATAGAAATTAGTTCCTTAATAAAGGAGAATTAACATTTTTTCCAACTCTAAGGAAGGCTTTCCAGTTAAAAAGACTGAATGACAATGTGCACGCTGAAAGAGCAAACATAATATATTTTAAGATTTATAATAGTCTATTTATTTATTTTATAAGTTTTACTCATTTTAATGAGAAAGCCGGGTATGGTGGCTCATGCCTGTAATCCCAGCACTTGGGAGGCTGAGGGAGGAGGATTGGTGCGAGTTCAAGACCAGCCTGGGCTACAAAAGTGAGCTCAAGGTCAGCCTCAACTGCATAGCGAGAAAAAAAAGAATAGTGAAGAAACAGTTTCAACACAGGTTAGTAGGGCATTTACAATAATTAATACATTGTATTTTGCTGCCTTCACAGTAGTCAGTCAGAGGACAAGATGCAGATCTGATATCTTGTCTAAACACTATTAGTATAGACATTTATTTTCAGTGAACTAAGAAAAGTAGCTGTATATCTACCCTAACTCTCTTGAGGATGTTCATTTCAGGAGTGAGGTAGCTTTAAGCACATGGCCAAGTCCCACCTTCATGTATTTGATGGATTTCCTAGCTTTTTTGGCTGCCAACATACACCCCTTTTTGTTTTGCTAAGCTTCTCTTCTGGATGTTTAACAACTAAAGTCTGCAGATCAAAAATTAGAGAAATAGAGGGGCTACAGAATAACCAATATTTTGGCCCTAGCCCTTCAAGGTCAGTGAGGACTCAAGACATAAGAGAACCTGTGCTTTCATATCCTATAACGTAGGGGTATTCCAAATTGTCTGATCATGAAGATTTTGGGACCGCAGAAGAAAACAATCGATGTTGTACAGTGTGCCTAAGGAGAGTCACATACAGAGGAAACATTCTCTCAGGCTTTCACAGAGAGCAAACTGGTCAAGCAATGGCCCTGACTCATCCAATTGGCTGACAATGATGAAAGATCCACAAGGTGCTGTACATGATTCAGCATAAATCCCGAGGGGATTTGACTGACCTTGTCAGATACACCAGTTACATTCTTCGTTATATACGTCTTACTTTAACTTGATCTTAACCATCCAGCAGAAAAGTACAATCATGAGGTATAAAACATAAAGCCATATTAATATGTTGAGCTGTAAGAGGTTCAAGTCAACAGCTTCTAACTAGTGCCAGTTCTGTTGATAACCCACTACTATTATGGACTACTGAAATAGCTGAATTCAAGTAGCTACAATCTTTAGACTGGTTTCAAATATGAAAAGGCTTTTTAAAGTCTTCTCTAAATAAAGCTTCTCTAACAACAGGGGAACACCCATCTCTGAAAAAACTAATCTATTAATTCACTCATTCATTCATTCATTCATTTTTTATTTGCAGCACATATTCGTTATGCCTAAGGATTACACTCATTTTAGGAACCTGGTAAATGCACCTATGCCATCTTAATCCCTTTTGCTTCCCCTATGCTCCTATCTAGATCCCACAGCCAATCAGAAACAGAGGGGACATGTCAGAAATGCCAGAGCAGTGCAGCAATTGGCGAGACTGAGACTAGCTTCTTGGAAGGTAGGTGGGACTGGATAAGGCCTCATGATTATGAAGCCCCATTTTCTTTTTAATGCATTTCCATGTGCATCTTGTTGTTTTAATTTATGTCAAAGGGGACACCAAATGTTGTACTGGACACAATATGTACTGGTCTGAGTGAGATGCATGTCATACATAGATGTTAGATTTTAGGCTTGGATTATTGTTTCATGAAGCCTACACTTAACAAAATGCTTTTAAGTAAGAAAATGAAGCCCTATTTTTTCTATATTAGTAGGATCATACTGTTAGGCTGGACTCTGGCCGGACTTTTCCAGCACCCAACCTGCATTTCAGCAGCAGCACTGTTTTCAGAGACTGTGCAGCTCAGCACCAGTGCTGTCGCCCTCAGCAAACACAGGCTGAGAGGGGGAGCATGGACTCTTGCAAGCACCAGGACATCTGATAACATCCACACATTCACACCAGATGCAATGAGGAATCTGACCACTAATGTTTCCAAAGGGCCTCCCACCTAAAGTCCCTTGCATTCTTTCAGTCGCTATGAAGGAGCCCAAGTCCAAGGACCGGTGTGAGAGTTCAGTGGACTAAGTGCCTGCTTAGGCAAGTGCAGGGATTGGAGTGCAATTCCTAGCAGCACATGTAGTGCCAGCTCTGCTCCTGGGCATGCTGAGCTGGTGATTGAGTCCGGGCCTGGTGGAGCACAGCTGTAATCCCAGCATTTGGGAGGCTGAAAGCAGGAGGATCACTATTAGTGTAGTGAGATCCTGCCCAATACATTTAATAAAAAAAAAAAAAAAAAGGAGCCCAAGCCTCTGTTCAAAAGGTTCAATCTTTTCACTCCTATTCAGGCTGCAACCTGATATTAAATTGCATGCCTCCTTACCTTTACAAAAGCCTACTGGGTGGTCTCTGTCGTACGTTGTCTGTTACATTTGGCAAGGAAACCTGGGAGAGTAAGAAGGAGAATTCCCTCTCTGTATGGATCTCCTGCTCTCTTCCAAGCCTCCCTGCCCTTGGCTGAGACCTTGGTGACATCAGTTCCTCCTACCTCAGCTTCTACAGCTCCTGCTGCCTCCAGTGTGCCAAATCTTGCTGGGGGTTTCTGATTGGGTAATTCCCCTATGTCTATTTTCCTCTTTCTTCCCTGTGGCCTGCTTTCAGCCTGCTTCCTAAAGTCAGGGAGAGACTCATTCTGCTTTTCATGCTTTTTAAACTCCAGAGCAGCTCTGGAAACAGCACTTCTTGGAAGACTTTCCCTATGGCATCTGACCAACAGTAGCGATATCTTACTTGGTCATTCATTCACATCTTATGGATTTAGATGCTTATGGAGATGTCCAGTAAGAGATCCTGTTACTTTCCCATACCACTCTATACTTCAATGGGGAATTTTCCAATCAATATCCCCACCTTAATCATCCCCTTAGCCTGTCTCCCGCAAAATCTCAAATTTTATCGTCTCTCTCCCTATCTGAAGCCCAAGCAGCTGATATTTTTCTATAACATGGCAAGGCCACATTACTAACTGTAAAATGGGTCTCCGTGACCTGCCATGGTATGTTTGTTTGCAAAATCTAGACAGTTTCTGCCATCAGCTAAAGAGGTGGTCTGAAAAGGCTCACGTTTGCATTTTCTTTGCACCCTGTGGTTCTCCTGTTTGTCATATATCCACGCCCAAATGCTCCTCTTTTCACTTACTTCTGCCTCCTCTGCTTCTCACGCACACTGATTTCTTCCTGGAAAGTTCCCTGGCCATCTCTCTTTCCCATGTTATCATCTTCTCCGCTCAACTGGACAGCTTCTCACACCCCCTGTGACTCTGGCAGAACCATTGGCTGCAGGTGCTACGGCTGTATCACTTCAACTGGAAGAGCCTCCAGCCAACCTGGAACTTGTCACCTCTATCTGTCACTACCCTAG
This sequence comes from Myocastor coypus, assembly GCA_004027025.1. NCBI lineage: Eukaryota > Metazoa > Chordata > Mammalia > Rodentia > Myocastoridae > Myocastor > Myocastor coypus. Next base: position 49,709 of record PVJA010006091.1, read on the forward strand.
CAGACAAAACCTCCTTGACTTTCTTCTTATTCTACTTGTCCCATATTCAGGGTTGTAGTTTTGGGCTACTTCCTCAGCTCCTGCTCCTCAATTTCCACTTCTAGGAGGTAGTGAGAGCCAGGGAAATTGTTCAGATTTACGTTCCCTTTTCCCTGTCTCATTTTTCTCAGGTTAGTCAGTCTCTAGTTTTCTTTCCCACTTACCCTACCAAAAGTGTCCAGGAGTTTCAGACTCTTACCCAGTCTTACTATATCACTAAGGATGACCTGAACATCCTCCTTTCTTCAATCTTCTCACCTGAGGAATGGGAAAATGTTTGGACTCTGGCTCAAGCTACCACGAATGACCACAAGCATCTTGAACATAATCTTTAGGAGAGGGCTGTGGCCATGCATCCCACCCACACTGGACTTTTCCCTGATCCATGTGCATGGACAACCCCCTGCTTCAAGGAGTCATGATGATACCTTTACCTCTTTAGTTGAAGGACTTTCTGAGGAGGCACACAGGGTCCTAGATTACACCTAGCTTAGGGATGCTACCCAGACAGAAGATGCAAATCTGTCTTAGTTTAAGTCCTGTTTGGCTGCCAGCGTCAGACACCATCCCTGTGCACAGAATGTCTAGAAAGCCAACTGATTATAAAGATGGATTTTATTAACCAATCTGCTCCAGATATTCAGAAAAAATCTCAGAAAGTAGAGGTAGGCTCTCAGACTACACAGCACGAGTTAGTAAATTTGACATTTAAAAGGTTCAGTGAAAGGAACAAATTTACCCACAAACAGCTCCTTTCTGAGTTCTAGCTTTTTGCCTCCACAATAAGAAACCCGTACCTGTAGTCTGGACCAAAGTTCTTGCCAACCGTCAATGGGGCTGCCAAGGCTCCACAACCCAGGGTTATACCCCTAGGGACAAAATGTAAATACTTCTGGGCTGGTCACTGGGCTAAGGAATGACCACAGCTTGGAATTCCTACAAAGCTGTGCCCCACATGAGGGGCCCTCACTGGAAGTTAGACGACCCTGTGCTAGTGTCTGCCCAGGAAGTTAGCAATCAGGGCTCCACAGTTGACTCTCTCCCCAATCCCCTTGGAATGTCAATGTATAACTGATGCTGTGCAGAAGCTCTGGAGGCCCCATGGACCAACTCAGATGCCCAACTTTGAGTAAATGCTATGGTGAAAGATAAGAACATATGGTTTTTTGTGATTAACACTGGGCAACTCAATCCACTTTGCATTTTTCCCACAGACCAGTCTCCTTGGCCTCAACGTCCATGGTGGGCATTGATGGCATGGTCAGTGGGCCTTCTGAAACTTCTTCAATTTAGTATCACTTAGGTCAACAATTTTTCTCTCACTTTTTTTCTGATCATTTGCTAAACAAATTGTCTGCTACTCTCACCATTCCCCACATTCATCTTGATTTTTTTCAATGGCACTTTTCTCTCCTCTTCAAGCTCCTCTGAAGCTCCCATTTGTCTCCCAACCCCCAGATCTAAACTCTAGCCTCTGAGATACCTCTTTCCCTTCTTTGGCTCTTGATGAAATACCTTTTATTATGCCATTAAAGCACGACCTCCCCATGCCTCCAGGACCAGTACTCTGTCCTTGATCAAGCTCCAAGGGGACTAAAACAAATTATCATTTGACTCCTCCAGTTTGATTTTCTTTCTTTTTTTTTTCAGTTTGATTTTCTTTTAACTTTTAACTCCCCAAATAATGTTCATTGTTCAGAAGATAGGTGACATATACAGACAGGTGCAGGACCTTCAACCAGATAGTCCTTCCAATCCATCCTGTGATGTCCAATCTATGTGCTCTTGTATCTTCTGTTACCCTGTCTACTACCCATTACTCAGTCCTAGATCTTAAGTGTCTTTTCTTCACCATTCCCTTACATATCGCCTCTCTTTGATTTTGCCTGAATGGATTCTGACACTCACCAGCCCCAACAGCTGACCTGGACTGTCTTACCACAAGGCTTCAGAGACAGCCCATACTATTTTGATCATAAGTGACTTGCTCAACTTCCACCCCTCTGTTTCCCATTTTTTGCAACATGTAAACAGTCTCCTTTTCTACAGCCGGTCTTATGAATCCTCCAGACAGGATCCCATCCTATTCCTGTAACACTTAAAAATAAAGGGCTTCTGTGTGTCTCCAACCAAGGCCCATATTGCCTCTCCATCACCCATACAGGCATTACTGTGAACAAACACACTTGTGCCTTCCTCTTGACCATATCTGACTAATTACCCAGAATCCAGTTCCTACTACCAAGCAACAACTTCATTTCTTTCTTGAAGTAGTAGGATACTTCCATCTGTGTTCCTGGCTTTACCTTGCTCATCAATCCATTATATAAGCTAACAAAAGGGAACCCAGCTAAGCCTTATGATCATAAGAACTTTAATCACTCATCCTTCCAGATCCTTTAAAAACAACTCCAGGCCAAGTTTTATCAGAATGTCCCAAACTTTTCTGCCTTAGAGTTATACAGAATGTGATTGTTGCATGGTTACCATTCTGGTCATAAAGCTAAGCCGAAGTCCAGTCACTTTCATGTCCAAATGAGCTGATCCTTCTGTTTTAATTTGGCTGACATATGTTCAGTTGCCTCAGCGACATCCATGCTTACAGAAACTCGAAAACTTCTTAGACATGCACCACTTATGCTATGCTCCTTTCATAAAGTGCAGGATCTCATATCCTCATCACATATACTTCATCTTCTATATGTTAGTTGTCTCTTATATATAAACTCTTTATAGAAGCCCTAGTGGTAACTATTGCCTTGGGTCCTGACTTTTATCCTTCATTTCTTCTCATACACACTCTGTCTCCCTTAGAGATGTCAGATCCACACAACTCTCTGTCCTATATCTACTTGACAACTGCACCTTTTCCTAATATTTCAGCTTTCCCTTGTCTTCCCCTTATCACACTTGACTTATTGATAGGAGTTCCTGTAAGGATTCCTGCACATTGCCAACCAATGGGATGTCTCACATGACTCTGTTATAGAAGCTACAGCTCTTTCCCCATGCACCACCTCTCAAGAGGATGAAGTGACTTCTTTGACCTACACTTACATTGGCCAAAGGCTTACATCTTCACATTTGCATAGATTTCAAATGTAGATTTCACATACTTCACACCTGCCATATGGGAAGAGAAAGGATTCCCACCTCTTAGGGACCCTTGATCATCAATGTCCCATTCATTAAGGCCCTTCTCCAGGCAGCTTTCCTGCCAACATGAATGTACTTCACTATAGAGGGCACCAAGGACTCTCAGATCCCATAGACCTCAGAAATGGCTTTGCAGCAAATCAGTCTACACAGGAGATGGCTAATCTCTCTCGCTATGCTGAAAAGGTCAGTATTTTGCCATACTACTTCACACCTGTGTATTCCCTCTCTGAGTGCCGACAGTTCCAACACTACCCCACAAAACGTGTGGTTCCTAGAGAAAGGAAAATTCCTCCTCCTCACCTCACAAGCCTGCAAAATTCTTTCATTTCTTCACAACAATTTTCTTAAGGGTTACAAATCTGTGGACCATTTTCTTGAGCCTCTTTATTTGCTTTGATAGAAGGAAGAGCCCTGTTAAGGCAATTACTGCCCCTTGTGCCACAGTAGATGCGCCACTCCACGCATTCTTTGAGGCTGTTTCCTCTTCTCACACACCAGGCACAAAGCTTTCTCCACAGCCCAAGAATGACAGATGGACTTCATTCAAATGATATGGTGCAAGAGTTAAAATATCCTTTGGTTTGTGTAGTCTTCTTCATTCAGTGGTTAAGAGGCTTTCCCTACCTATGAGAAAATGTCGCATTTAGCAGTTGCTAGTTCTCTCTTAGCTGATACATCCCCCAATCCGGCCTACCCTCTCCATTGAATTGGACAGTGGACCATCTTTTATTTGTCAGATTGCTCGAGAAATGTCCTAGCCACTCAGGAAGGAAGAGTGATGAAAGTTCTTATGATCATAAGGCTTAGCTGGGTTCCCTTTTGTTAGCTTATACAATGGAGCCTTCTCCTGTGTACTGGTCTCAATCATCTGGTCAGGTAGAAAGAACTAACAAGCTCCATTAGGCTCATTTCGCTAAGATCCCACTTTTCTTCCCAAGGACCTTAGTTCCCTCTTTCTTATTGGTCTGCTTAGAATCAGGGTGCAGTAAAGGACCTATTAGAGACAGTCCTTTAGAGCTCTTCTATGCTTGCACCTTTCTATTCAGGCCAGACTTCTGCCTCAGAGATCTCCTCCAATCAAGACTACCTCCCAGTTCTGCAACAAGACCCAAAAGAAATACAAGAAGCTGCCAATGATTTCCTTCCTTTTCTCAACAATTGCTCCTAGGATAACAGTCTGGCTAACAAGTTGGCTTTGTTTACGTATTTAAACCACTGATCCCAGCAGATGGAGTAAAAGAGGCCGTGCAGTCATCTGAGTCTTTGCAAGACTCAGTGGATGGACCACTCCAGGATACAGCTGTGCCTTAAAGACCATTAACTTGTGCTTTCCTCCTTGTGGAAGTTGTAATCACTCTCCCCTACATCCCTCAGGCTGACCAGGTTCCAGAAAATATCTAAGTGCACTGTAGCTATCTTTCCTGTCATTTCACACATTTTAGTCAAGCAGTTTATGCTGGTCAGAAGTGGTTTCATCCTCAGACTTCTACTCTGCAGTTTTTCTATACCTGGATAGAAGTTCTTCTCTACTGGCTGGGGATATAGCTCAGAAGACTGAGTCTTTCTGGAAATCACATGGACCTAGATTTTCTTTTCAGTACCATATGCCATGCTGGACACAGAATTCAGGGACACAATGTTGGTCACCAAAACTAGGAGCGGTGACACATACCTATAATCCCAGCACTGGGGATGATGATACAGGAAGAGCACTAAGAATCTGAGCTGTGTAGAGAAACTCTATGTCAGGTAAATAAGGAAGGAAAGAAGGAAGGAAGGAAGGAAGAAAGGAAGGAAGGAAGTAAATATCTCCTCTACCAGGGCACTCTGTATGATCCCTTTTCCTAGGAAGTCACACTGTTTTTCTTCTTCTTCACTCTTCATCTGTTGGTGATTGATAGAGTCTCATCATAGATAACCCAGACTTCAAAGCCCCTGCTGTTGTATGCTTTCTTTGTGGGCCCTACTCTATTCTGTCAGTGCTATAGCTTGATAGTGTCTTTCCTGCAGGAAGGGATCACTGCTTCTGTACACAATTATGTTATCCAGGGTGATCTTCCTGTTTCCCGCAGATGATATTTCACCATGTCCCTAACAATGCCCAGCTGTCTGTACTGTTGTTATACAGCTCACCCACTCCTTATTTAACCAGTCTAATGCTTTCAGGCTAAGAAATTCTGGCTCCGCATCTCCTGGTCTGCTGTCTAATGAGGCTACACCTGTTCCAGCACAGGTATGGACCAACATGAATCTCACTCTTGTTCATGCAAAATGGCTCTCCATATGAACATACTGGCCTCCAGATGATGTGCCCTTCTTTTTCTCCTTGGAGATTTCTCCCCACTGTTTTATGCAGTGGGATAAAACATTAATCCATGAAGCCAAGCCTTTTTGCAAACTCCAGTTCCTACCAGAATCAGGAACACCTGTATTCAGACTTCTACCTCCCCCCCAACTCACTGCCTCTTCTTTCCCACTTTCAACCATTCCTCTGACTGATTGGGTAGTAATAGAAACTAACAGATCTTAATATTCTGTTCTTTTACACAGTTTCTGGGATCCTGATTATTCTGTTGTTTGGCTGATGATTTATTTTGATTATGCCCATGCTTGGGAAATTTTCTGCTACTACTTCTCTGAACAATCTTTTTATATCATCTCTGTTATCTCCAGGTATTTTGTTGACACCTATTAGTCACATTATTTTTCTTTGCATCATTTTGTAACTGTTGTTTTGCTATTTTCTGGTTTCTTTTTTTAAAGAGATGTTTCCTTTCCTTTTGTGTTCACTACCTGCAATGTTCAGGGGCTGAAATTCTATCTTCTGTTTCACTGAAACAGTCTTCCAGTTTTCAATGGAATTCTTAATGTCCTGAATACTATTTAAATCTGTTTCATGAACTCTAGTTCTTTCCTGCCTTGTTCACTAAATGTTACCATCATTTTTTCTCTTCTATTTTTTTTTCAAATGTATGTCTTATTCCTCAGATGTGCTGAGCTGTTCTTTCACTATTGTCATTTCCTTTTTCACTTGAGAGATTATTTCTGACCTGATTTTCTCCATAGTCTGATGGAGTTGTTTTTTTTTTACTTCACTTGCTATCACCTCAGAAGTTTCAGGTGTGTGACTTCCAAGTTCTTTTATGACCTTGTCCCCTAGACATTTTTCGGGTGGGGTAGTCATCTGAAATTGCCTTTTATTCCTTCCTTTTGTCATTTGTGAAGCTCCCAATGTTCTCCCTCACTCTGCAGCAATGGTAGGCATGAGGTACTGGTGAGCAACCCTCCCAGGAGAGGAAGGGCATGGTGGGCTCAGCAAATATCCCTCTCTGTGGGGTTCAGTGTGGCTTACTACTTGGAGAAGCTGGTAGCAAGCTTTAGCTCAAGAAGGATTTGGTCAGGTCCAACTTCTGAAAAGTACTCTCCATGGAGAGTTAGATCAGGTTAGGTCTTACCAAGGTTCCCACAGGTCCCTAAGGCAGTCTTCCAGCACCTGGTTTCAGGTGTCGGTGGCAGTCTTGCTGAGCAGTGATGGGTGAACAGTGATCAGCTGAGCTCCAGCGAGGGCACTGGGGCAAGTCTCACCAGGTGCCCTTGGCAGTCCACCATGTGAGATCATATGGCTAGGGCTCGGTCAAGCTTCAGTAAGTGGTCAGGAGAATCCGGGAGAGGCCCACTTGGTCCTCTCAGCCATATTTTAGGTGAGGACAGATAGCCAGGAACTCGAGCTGGGGGTGGGGCTAGTCCTGCCAGATCTCCCTGGCCAATTTCAGGGTGGGGATGGGCCTCTGCAACTCAGAAACTGTGGTGAAAATCCTGAAGGTTTTTTATTGGATTTGATGCCACTTGTTGATTCTTAATATTGTTCTTGAAGAAATGTAGTTCAAATCCTTTAATTTTTCTTTGCATTTTGAACAGGGTGCTCCAAATCCTTGCTTATGACCCAAGCCTATCCTTTTCACTTTGATTCCAGATCCATGCCAGGACACTGGACAGACTCCGCCTTCTTTCATTTTCAGGGACTCATGCCTGGCTTGCTGGGCTTCTAACTCCAGTGCACAGACTCGGGGGCCACTCCCTTGATGCTTGGCCATGTTTCTGTTTCTTAAGTCATTTTCTATTGATCCATGTGGCTGTTTTTGTTGCAGTATTATACTGCTTTTCTTACTATTGCTTTGGAGTATAGCTTAAAGTCTGAATTTTTTACACCTTCTGTTTTGCTCATGTAGCCCCAAACTGCTTTGGCTATTGCAGCAGTCTTCTGGCTCAATAAGAATTTTAGAATTATTTCCATAGCTCTGCAGTGTGCTGTGATTATTTTGACTGGCCTTAATTGAATCTGTACATCAGTTTTGAGAGTTTGGCCATTTTAACAAAGTTGCTGTGTATATCCAGGAGCCTAGGATAGCTTTCCATTTTCTGATGTCTTATTTAATCGCTTTTCAGAGTACTGTATATTTCTCTGTAGAGCTTGTTGTATTTTTGGGTAGGTTAATCTGCAACCATTTTTTATTTCTAGAAGTGACTGGAGATTTTATTATCTTTATGATTTCTTCTCATCCAGTTCATTTATTGGTGTACACAAGTGGTAGCGATTTTTTTTGTGTTAAGTTTATGTGCTCTACCCTAATGAATTTGGATACTAATTTTAAGATTTTTGTGATGGAGTTGTTTTGGATTTCTGTATATAATATTGTGTCATTTGAAACTAATAATTGAGTTATTCTTTTTCTATATGTCTCCCTTGGTTTCTTTACCTTGCCTATATTCTCTGGTTAACATTTCAAGTAACATGACAGCCATCATTCAGCAATTCAAGAGGAAACCCTTATTAAATGAAAGATTGTCTCTAGAAAACTCATGACAGTCAATGTTCATATTAGCAAAACAGAGCAAGCTCAAATACACAACTTTATGGAAAATCTTCCAACACTTGAGAGATGAAAACAAACAAACTATAAACCAAAATTAAGTAGGGACGTTATAAAGATGAGAGCAGAAATCAATGAAACTGAGATTAGAAAAACTATAAAAGAAATGGATGCTTGGAGCTGAGAATAGATAGATAGATAGATAGATAGATAGATAGATAGATAGATAGACAGACAGACAGACAGACAGATAGAGGTCTACGGGATGTTCAGGGTCTCACTACTAGACATGTAGTGAACCACCTGTTTACAGCCTCCCAATCACTGGGATTACAGGTGTGCATCACCATACCCAGTCTCAATTGCTATCTCAGCACATCCTGGGGGCAGGACTGGCACTGCAGGCCCATGGATCAAACCCTTGACCCCTGCCCCTGCTTGCAGGCACTATAATCTGCGGAGCTATTGACTGACCCTCGAAATATTTCTAAACAAAAAGAAAGAACAGTTTTCTGGTTGACATTTGATCTCACTCAGCAGGGAAGAAATTTCTGGAAGAGGTCCATAATCCTCTGCCACCACCCTCAGAGTTTTTGCTTGCACTTGATCTGAAAACACAATAAAGAAAGAAAGGTTTTACTAGGCAATCTGATGCTTTTCTGTTTTAATATATTTTACATTATGCTATTTCATACCTTTTCTTTATAAATAATGCAGCTCTGGCTACAGTTCTCTTAAATCTTTTATGCTTACAAAACCATGAAAATATATCAGATCATGTACAAATTGCTATTTGAAGGTGCTTTTCAAGCTCTTATGTTATAAATGAAATAAGATGCAGGGGGTGATACCTGTTCATATAAATGGAGAATAATGACAATATAAAATGGTTTAAATTACCACCAAATTATAGAATTATAAGATAATAGATCTATAAGGACTTAGTGAAAACTCTTTTCAAGCTATTTTCATTTAGCAAATAGACATCTGAAATACTTCGTAAAAATATTTTCCTAATCATCTTAAATATGTCAAAGCAGAAAAAATCCAGTCTACATGAGTACTGAGTATAAATGACTTTACATTTTAAAATGTACAACATTTTGCGTAACATAAAATTGCCCCTAATTTCTACTAAATGCTTATCTCCCCCAAAATGCTGTCTTCCGTGCTTCTGTGTGTACGTTTATCTTGCAATCACCAAACCAAATGAGTCTTTCCTCAAATAGAAGGATGCTGCAAGCTGGGTTCACCTTCTACAGAAACCTCATGCTGCTTTTTAAAACCCTTTTTGAATTTTCTTGTCTCCATTTATCTGTGTCTTATGGGCTGTAGCCAAATGTTCTCCCAAGCGTCAGGATCTCACGATGGAGACTTCTCAGTGGTGGTTCAGGTGTGGGTGGGTGTCACACTAGTATGAAGCACATGTGAGCACTAAGTGGGTTTATCACAGTTCTGGGTGTAGGCGGTCCACCTTGGGTGCCCAGTACATCTGTCAATAGGCCTATGGATTCTGTGGAATATGAAGAGAATGTGGGAAGGTAGACTCATGTTCTTATTTATTTGTTTTAAACACTGATTAAAATGCATTTGGAAGTGTTTATAATGGATGTTTAGAAGTATTTATGATGTGCTACTATTATCTGAAAAATGAAACCCCATCTTTATCTACAGCATTCAAGACTAATTTTTAAAGCATATTCATGTTTTAAACTTTCATACTTTTTAGCAGCAATGTGTCATAGCCATTAATATCTGTGTCAAAATACTGTGTAGACGCAATGGAACTAGTTTACAGGGGGAAAAGTACAGATGTTATTTAACTAATAAAATAAGGAGGTGCACATAAGCTATTATGAAAACATTAGCAAAATAAGATTCCAGTAGAGTTTTTGAGTCATAATTCATTTTCTTAGATTGTTTATTTTATAAATATATGCTAAGTGCTTATCAATGAATTTGATATATACCTAGTACATAGGGAAACTGGAACAGGAACCAAGTTCTCTTCCTGGGATTTATCTCTTAGAGCCCCTGAGTAAAGATGTCCAAGATGTGCTTAAAATAATGGACTGAGGGGTCAGCTGGCATGAGTTCAAGTTTTAGGTCAGAAACTAATCAGTTAGAAGCAAAGTACAAAATAATTGTACAAATATAGAGTTTTTTTCTCTCAGCTACGGAAAGGAGACATGATAGCAGCTGCTTAAAGCCTGTAATTAGAGGCTGACCAGATAGATTAACAGCTTAAAGTGCCTGCTTAGGGAGTTGCATGACTAGGGTTTAATCCCCAGCATACCTTGCCAGCCCCACCCCTGGGGCATGATGAGACTGAGATTGAGACTGGGTGTGGTGGTGTGTACCTGTAATCCCAGTGCTTGGAAGGCTAAAGGAGGAAGTTGACTACAAGTCCTATTTGTGTAACAAGACCCTGTAGACTCTGTACTAAATACGTTAAAAAAAAAAAAAAAAAAAAAAAACCTGTAGTGAAGATCTAGAGTATTAATACATATGAAGCCTTTAGATTAATATCTTATACGTAGTAAGCTCTACATATGAACTCATTTTACTTAGGCAAAATGTAAATAATAAAATCAAAGTTTAATATTTCATCATTAGTAGTTCTATGAAGAACAAGCAGTGTGAAGGAGAATCACTGAGTGGGTCGTTAATTTACTTAGAGTACGAGAACAAGTTACTCTCAGTAAAAGTTAAAATTTACACAAAAATCTGAATGGAAAGAATGACACCTGTGAAATCCTGAAGAAACATATGATAAACATTGTGTAGATTTTCTTTTATTCTTTTCTTTTTTGCTTTTTGAGACAGGGTCTCACTATGCAGTTTAGGCTGGCCTTGCGCTCATTTTTGTAGCCCAGGCTGGTCTCAAACTCGCACCAATCCTCCTGCCTCAGCCTCCCAAGTGCTGGGATTATAGGTGTGAGCCACCATGCCCAGCTATTGTGTAGATTTTCTACGTAAAAAAATCCAAAAGACTCATAGCAAAACAGTCATCAGGAACTCCTAACTTGTTCTAACACATTTTAGATACACATTTAGGGTACGATGTTAATATTCAGAACCAATCACTTCCTCATTTACTCATAATGAGAAATTGAAATCTACTTTTAAAAAACACTGTTCACATTAGGTAGCACGGTCCAAAGAAAATAGCTCCAAGCCTAACAAAATACATGTAAGATCTGTATGAGAAAAACTATAAAGTTCTGATAAAAGAGCTCAAAAATTGAACAACATCTGAAAATCTCTTCCAGAAAGGATTGGCTATGAAAGGTTACCAAATGATTTTTCTGAGTCCACTGTTCATGTGACTTTTCTGTTTGTTTCTCTATGTGATGTCACATTGGTCAGTATGGGAATTCTGATCTAACCTGAACCTGAGATAAATCTTCACTTGATAATGATGTGCAGTTATCATAATACATTGGTAGATTTGATTCACTAATACTTTGTGGTGACATTTATAAAGTAATTCAGACTCATAAGTATTTTTCAGAAAAATTTTAGTCAGTCATAATTAAGATGAGACAATCAACAAAGAGGAAATTAGAATAGTTGAGGGAGATAACGATAAATCAAAATATATTTGTGTGGAAGTGGGTGAGGATTAGGTAAGTTACATTTTTAATATTTAAAAATTTAATGCTGGGGGCCCGGCGGGATGGCTCAGTGGTCTAGAGCGCCTGCTTGGGAAGGCTTGGGCGGCTTCAGGGACCGCAGTTCGATCTCCGGCACCACATGCTGTGCCAGCCCTGCCCTTGGGGTGGGCTGAGCCAGCCATAAATATGAATGAATAAACAAAGGTTCTGAAACAATAAGAAAAAATAAATAAAATTAAATTAAAAAAAATTAATGCTGGATCGATCATGAATTTTGCAGGAAAGAAATGATACAAAAAGGAATTTTTATGTGATATTGCCCAAGATAAAATGAGACTTGAATCTTAAATAATTTCATTAGTGCTTTTAATGAATAAGAGCATTTTAAATATAGTACTAAATACCTATTCTTGATACAAGCTTGTGCCAATGATAATTTCTGATATATTATAACATTTAAACTTCACTGGCTTTATCATAAAACGATAGAATAAAAGGAGGTACACCATTATAATGTGTTGAAAACAGGGTAAGTTTATATGGGTGGGAAGTCAAAAGTTGTGGTGAGGATATGTCAAGTTCAAGATGCCTATATTTGTCCAAAAATATTTTTAAATGTAGGTGATGAGAATAGATCAAGGCAAGAATATTAGCGAGCCTTTCAAAGGACTCCAATCTCCTGCCAGCTATTATTGCTAATGGCCAATGGTGAAAAGAAAGAATAAGAGACAAAATGGTGGTGCAGCAGGGAATCGGAATTCCCAGCTGTTCATGGGGAATCAAAAAGGCTGTGAGGCATCCAGAACCTACTTGACAATCACATGTGCCATCAAGGAAAATAATTTGAGGATTGTGGCTGGAAGTTCTAGGGAGGTGACTAGGCAGAAACTTGTAAAAGAGATAAAAAAAGTATTCTTGGGAATGTTATGGAAGAGCAAGATCCAGGTTGCAGTTAATGATAAACCTTTGTAACCAGTTCTGGGAAGGAATGCTGTCTGGAGACATGCAGACCTTGGGGGAAATATTATCTCATATTTTACCCCACAGTCTAATGGCCCATTTTTATGGGCTTAACTTTGGCCATTAGAAGAAAGAAATTCTAGACCAACACCACCAACTTGCTATCATGAGGGCATGTACACAGCCCAGACTCACTAATTAGACTGAAAGCTCGTAAACAAAATCACATCAGGTCTGGCGGAGGATGACTTGGTGATCCTGCACCCTGGAGAAAGATGGTAAAGGCTCCTTACCTTGGAGGCAGTGTGTGTTATTGTTTGTGTCTAGTTGGGCCCCCAAGCCTCATACAGTTATGGGATGGATTTTTAGAGTTTATGATTAACTCATGATCCACTAGAATTATGGGTCTGATTGCTGCTGGGATTATAGGTGTAAGTGCTGCAGGGAATGTGGGTGTAAGTACTACACCCAGGTTCATGTGGGTAGCCTAAATGCAACAGAAGGGAGATAGACTTGCTCTGTTGCTATGGTTGTCACTTCTCTTCCCATTTGTTCTTGCTATTGTGCTGTTTTCCACAGCTATGAACTGTTGCCCTCAGCCATGTGTCTTAGAGCTACCCAAGTATGGACTGAAAAGTCCATCAACTGTGAGCTACATAAACATTTCCTTCCTTCCTTCGGGGTGTTGGTTATTTGTCCAACAATGAGAGAAGAGAGTAACTGAGGCAAAATTTTGTACCAAAGATGTGGAGTCATTGACGTGGCTATACCTATCCAAGTGGATTACAAGCTTTTGGGAAAGGGTTATGGGAAGAGACAGAAAAGGTTTGGAGATATTGCCTATAACAGAAGTGCTGGAACAGTGTTGGCTGTTCTGTATGGGATATTCTGGCCTCAAAAGCCCAAAACGCTGATAGACATCTTGCCTATAAAGACCGGTCTGGACAGGTTTCTGCTGGGAAGAAGGACTGCACTGGGTTTTGAAATCCAGATGAGTTGTGGTATGGCTTGGCAAAAAGTTTGTCTGCATTTTTATCCTGTCCAGAGACTTTGCCTGAGATAAATATTAAGCACTATGGACTGTTTAATCTTACAGAAGAAATTTCAAAACAGTCCAATATTGAGGCAGTGGCATAGCTATTGTTGGGGGCTTTTAGTCAGATTTACATTGAGATGAACAGCAAATAACCCATCATGATGACTTAAAATGTTGTGAGTTTGGCCAGAAAGGAAGATCCAATAAAGCTGTGGAATGCAAAGATATAGCCGAAAGGATCTTCACTGCCAAGAAAGAAAAAGAGAATGGTAAGGTCTGAGGGCATCACATGATGTGGCAAGTCTCTACCCTTTGCAACCTCAGAATTTCAAATGTCAGGGACTTTGCCTTGGAGAAAAAGCTGCAGAACACCTTGTTCCAGAATGGAGGGCAGTGGCCATGCCAGGTTCAATAATGCCAATGACATGGATAGTTTATTCCTTGGAATCAGGGTCAGAGAGCTCAGCAATCTGGGCACTCAATCTCTACAGACAAGAGAGAGGAAAACCTGGCCACTGCTCCAACTGGCAGCAGAGACCTTGGCATCCTCCACATGGTGTTGGCTTTAGGCACACTGAGAATGAAAGAGGTTTTTTTTTTTTTTTTTCAGGTTTAACAGTTTATTAAATCCTCTCATGAAAACATTCATAGTGACTGCAGACAGGCACTGCAGAAACTCTACTCCTTTGCTTTTTTTGCCAGCACCAACGTTAACTTTTATAGTGCCCTTGACTTTCTTCATTCCATTTTTGTGTTCCTTCTCCTGCTTTCTTGAGACCTTTTTCGTCTCATACAGTCCATGTCTTGCAAGTATATTTTTCTTTGAAAAATACAGAGAATCATAAATCATGCCAAAGCCAGTTATCTTACCATCATCAAATTGGGTTCTGAATCCAAACTCAAAAATGACATCTGGTGTGGCTTGTACATTTTGGAAAGTTTTTTTCCTACATTTCTGTCTTACATACTGTTACTTTCTGTCTTAGTTTGTTTTTGCTCGTTGGTGGGACAAATACTGAACACTCAAAATGAAGGAAGGAAAGGCTTATTAGCTCACAGTTACTGGAGGTTTCAGTCCATATTCAGCTGGCCCAAGGCTGACTGGAATAGGGCAAAGAGCATCCAGTTCATGGTGGCAGAACAGCAACAATCAAGACAGAGGCAACGGAACAACCAGGGGAGCAGAAAGCATCAGCACTAGTCTGTCTCTCTTTAAATTACATCAGGCTCTCTGCCTTAGCCTATCTACCTGAGGCTACCCCTATAATTCCCAGCAGTACTCAGACCAATAAATCTCATCAGTACATGAAACACAAAATCCCAGTGACTCATGAGTCAAGTCTCAATCTATAGAAGTCCCTGCCCATGATTGCATGAGGCTTTGGGGGAGAACTAGACATAAACCATAACACTTTCCCAGGGTGAAGGACCTCAGTGACCATTTGTTTCCTTTGAAGAAGCCAGTTGGTCATGAACTTCCAGGTTTGGATAGTTATAATGTCATTCATAGCAACAGATCCTCAGACGAGGAGGAAGGAAAAGATGAGAATACAAACGTTCTGAGGTTAAGAAGGCTTCTACCTTGGGGCTGGCAACATAGCTCAGTAGCCTAAAGAACCTGTTTAAGCAAGCTTAGGGAGTCTCAGGAGATCACAGTTTGATAGCCCACCCATCAGCTCTATCCTCAAGGGCAGGCTGAGCCTGCAAATAAGAAGATGAAGAGCCATCCCAGTATAGACTGAAATTTCCATTAATTATGAGCTAAATAAACCTTTCCTTTCTTCATTTTGGGTATTGAGTATTTGTCCTCCAATGAGACAAGAGTAATAGAGACTTGGAGTTTGATCCAGTTACCTAAGGAGAATATTGATTAGAAAGAGTAGCCCAGATGAACTTGGACAAGTCAATAGGAAGCAGAAAAGCACCAGTGAACCCGTCATACTGGACGGGTAACTAAATCTTAGGATTTAGTTTGTTGCTGAATCAGAAAGACAAAACAAAACAGGGTGGTGTACTAGCTACTCTCATAGTGAGATAAAAATAAATTTATGAAGAAAGAATTATGCACTTGTGTTAAGTGCTGTTATAAATGAACAATTAAAATCATTTAAAATAAAAATGTTTTTAATGTTCTGTCTTTCAACATTTCTCTACTTGGAAAATGAGTCTTTGTAGCATAACACACACACACACACACACAAAAAGTTTGCTTATAAGCTTTTTTGGAAAAGGGTTTGCATCAAATATTACTGTTTCTGTCTTGCTGACCTTATTTCAATTACTGTAATATTTATGTTCATAATATCATTCATAAGGTTTTTAAGAACTCTAGTATTTATTTTCCTTTTTGTATCTATTCAATATTGTTATTCTTCATTATTTCTCATTACTCAATGTATTTCTTCCTAAATCTCATAAAACTATGTCATGGCATCTTTCCTTTATCCATAGAATAATCAGAATAAGAATGTTTATTCCTTAGAAAAAAATCTTGACAAATGTGGTCCATTTATTGAGAGGAAAACAAACTATATTTAGAGATAAGTAGGTAAAATTTTGTAATTTTCTCATAATTGTGCAAAATTAAGACATTGATTTGTATGTAAATTGAGTTTTCTACCTGTTTCATAGTATTTTATCTAATTTCTTACTATGATATTCATCATACTACAGATGAATTTTAGTAGCATGTTTTGAATTTAAAAGAGAGTGAAATGATTGTAGAAATCCTTTGAAGTACATTATCAAATCTTTAACTTAAGAAGGAAGTAAATTGATACTCAATATTTAGTAACATGTTGAAATTGGCAACCAAAGTTTTGAGAATTGAAGTTACACTTTGAAGTTTAAGTAGATTATAGAGAGTGAATAAAGATCAGAAGATATCTCTCCAATTTCAGAAAACATGAAAATTGACTTACTGTAATGCTGCTCTGAATACTGTTTTCTAAAATTATATCTTATTTCTTAAGATATTTTTCATTTTGGCTTGCAGTACTTTTCACATTATTTTTGCATCTGACACATGAGTTTATCCCTAACCTGATAAGCCTGAGCATTCCTGGCTGGACTAAGGTTTTCTATCTTCTTGCCTTCTCTTCATATATGTCCACATGTCTCAGAAATCCAGTGATAAAGTTGGGGTTCTCTAAAATATCTCTTCAGTGGATATCTGGAGATAACTTTAAAGTTTATGTTGTGCTACATGGAAAACAAACAGCCAAAGATAAAAAAAAAATAGAGAGAATCATCAGTATGTTTCACATTTGGATCACTCATTCAGTAGAGCTAAAATGCTCTAAGGAAAACAAAAGCTTAATTCAAATAAAATGTTACTTTTACTGAAACAGAAACTTGTTTACCTGTTTATCTTTCTGTATTTTGTAGTTTAACCATTTCTAATGCTCCTATCTATGAGTTACTAGAGAACAGCCCTCAAGTCTTTGGAATTTCAACGTAGATATTATTGTGAAAATGAAGTTATGGCTGGGGAGATCCTCAGTGGTGTAAGTGCCTGTTTGACAAGTGCAAGGTCTTGAGTTCAATCCCTGTAAAAAAGCAAGTTATGTTGCTGAAAGCAATATCCTTCAGTTAGATAGCATTCTAACTCTTGTGACTTAATTCAGTAATATTCCTGTGTTCTACATTTTTGTTTACTTCTCCACTTAGAATATATTTCAACAAATGTTGGTGAATAAGTTCATATTTTATTGTATAGATACCTCAACGTCAATTCAAATTGTGATTCAAAACTGAGTTCACAATTTTATTTTTCTCTTTATCCTCTGTTTTTAATTCAATAATGGAATTCCTAACTATTCATATGTACTGTCGAAATTTCAGCCAGCCTCTTTGAATGATTGTCTATTTCTCTACTTGATTTTAAATTCTTATGGGGGATGCACTATGTCAAAAATATCAAGAGCCTGTACCTGAAGACAATCGATAGAAACTAATGATTTCCCTAAGAAGGAATAAATAAATATCATCTACTACAGGAACAAAAAGATAATTTACTGAGATAGAAAGATACTGTAGAGGGGAAACGTTAAGGGAAAAGTAACAAATCCAATCTGTGATTAGTTAAATTCGATTTTTTTTATGTAAATACTTATGGGCATATCCATGATGACTACATCTAATTAAAGTTAAGATATTCAAAATAAATATTTGTCAATTGAATGAATGAAAGCCCTTTAAAGTGCATGAGCTAGACTAAAGAACCTATTTGTAAAAACAAAGAAGTTGGAGAAACATCGTGGATATATATAGATCTCAGAACAACTAAAATCCAAAAAGCAAATATCATGGGGCTTTTCATACCCATAGTCCATCTCCTTTTCTGTATTGCAAAAAATGTGAAAGTTCTTGGCAGAGGATTGTATGTTTCAAAGATTGTATCACAAGCCATATTCTATTCTGCTGTGAAATTGAGACTATCCCTCCCCACCAAAAAAAATAAGTCTCATAGTCCCCCTTCATGTATATGAACAGCACTATCTAAAATTCTTTGACTAATGAGAATAGCAAAAATTATAATACATTATTTTAGAGTTCATAAATATGGACTCTCTATAATATATATAATGCATATATATATATATATATATATACATTTTTCATATATATACATTTTCCATTATATATATAGACTTCTAAGAGGGATGCTCTCTCTCTTTCTGCCTCCAAGCATGTAGCCAGGGAACTTTTAGCCAAATTATAAGAAACCTAGGTAACCTAAAGCTTCAATACCTCACATACTAGAAAGAGGCCAAAAATATTCAGTTTTTTAAATCTTTTTAGACCAGAAAGGACATGTGTGTGAAAAATCTTTACAGTGAACACATCCATGGCCACAACTTTTCAACTACTGAGGTCTCCTGCAATATCCTTTTCCACCCATTTGCAGCTCATGCTTCCTAGGAAGCATTCCATTGCCTGCCTTTTAAATATTTAGTGAACTCTGGTTATCTCATTATGTTCCTACTAGAAAGGTACAGGCAGAAATGAGAGTGCCTTAGATGTGGAACACATGCAAGTTTCCTTTTGACAGGCATTAGAATTGCCCGGAAATGGAATTATACTAAACTTTGTTTTTGAATTTGAATTGTAATTATTTGGAAAATTGACTATATAACAGTCAAGAATCAAATGCTGATTCTTTGGATTTTATTTCTCTTCTGGAATTGAGTACCAAGACTTGAAATTCTGTATATGTTTGTACACTTCAGTTTGAAAGTAGTTTGTACTTTGTGGTATTGGAAAATTAAACGCAAAACAGAACTTTTCTTTCAGGAAGGCTGGTTACAACTAGTATCAGAAAGACAGTATTAAACTAGGGGTCTTGGTGGGCATATGAAGGACAGATGACTTTCTCAATTTTTCTATTTCATTTTTTTACTTGTATTAATATACATTTGCAGTGCACACTGATCACATTTACTTTATGAGACTTGGAACACATATAGAACATATTTCCACTCTCCATTTTTTGCTGGTTGTGCACCCTCCTTTTATTTTTTCAGCATCACATAAATTTATTTCTAAGAATTTTTAATACTAATTGTCATATATATCTACAGATTGAAAACCAGAGCTACAGGCCAAAGAACATACAAACTGTATAAATTAATTGCACTAGGGCAAGGTCTAGTTTTAGATACATTGTGCTGGATATAATACAATACCTTTCTTCTTTCTCTTTTTTCCTATTACCTGTCATATACATATATATGCATATACATATGCATGTACATATGCATATAGCTATACACAGTGCAACATTTAAGCATGTATGTCAGTGTTATTTCATTTATCATCCCAAGGTTAATCCGTTTACCTATATATGACTGAAATTTATCCATTTTTATGGTATAGTATTTCATTGTATAAATATCACATTTTAAAATCCATTCAATTTTTGATTGATACGTTGATTGATTCTAAAATTTATCTAGTATAAATTCTGCCTTTTAAAACAGGGAGATGTATGCCTCACTATTACATACTTTGTTTAGGTTTTGGGGGACGATACTTATAAACTGGAGAAAATGAAATTTCTAGTTTTGGATTGTTGAAGAATTTTCATGCTCATTTCTATAGTGACTGTATCATATTGCAGTCACACCAGTAGTGGAGAAAATTTCCTCTAATCATAGCCATGTCAGAATTTGTTGTCTAAGGAATAGCTGGCAAAACATTTTCCTATTCTGTAGGTCGTCTCTTTTCTCTGTTACTGTTTTTCTTTATTGTGCCAAAACTTTTTAATTTGGAGGGCTTCTCATTTATTGTTTTTTAGTATTATTTCTTGGGCAATGAGGGTTTTATCTTCAAAAAGTTGCTATCTGCAGCCATGTTTTCAAGAGCTTTACTTTATTTTGTTTTCTGATTGCTTTTGTTCTAATTTCTAGATATTTAATCTATTTTATTTTAGTTTATAGTGTGAACTTTTTGAGACATGTGTTTCTAAGTTCCTGCTTTGGCAGATGGATAGTCAATTTTCCCAGCATGTGATAAAGTAGCTACCTTTCTTTCACAAAAGGTATTTTGACCATTTGTCAAAAATAACATAACAGGGTGTGTCTGCCACTGATTTTGTATCTCCTATACTGTTCTATTTTTCCATGTGCTTCCTTTATATTTTGGTTGCTTGTCTGTTGGTTTGATTTCTAACAATAGCATGCTCTTTTTATCTCTGTAGCTTTGTAATATAAGCTGAGTTCTGGGATTGTGATGCTTGCTGCCTTGCCCATACTACCAAGAATTACTCTTGCTATTCAATGTCTCCATATGATTTTCAGGATCACTGTCTCCTGTTCTATAAGGAATGTTGTTTGTATTTTGGTTGAGATTGCAATAAATCTATGTAAGTTTTGAAATTAGAATGATTTGGACTTGATTGCTTTTGCCTATCCAAGAACAGGAAACTTCTTTCCATTTCATGATCACTGCAGTTGCAGTGTACTCTAGTTTTCATTATACAACTTTCTTCATTATTTTAATTCCTAAGTACGTCATTTCTCCTAATATTATTTCAATAGATATTTTCTCACAATTTTCCTGTCAGTGAGTTTATTATTGGAGCACAGGAACACTATTGACATTTGGGTGTTGATTTTGTATTCTCCTACACTGCAAAATTTGGAATTTAGGTTTTTGAGTGTGCTAGCATTCCTGGTGTTGTTGTAGAGGATCACGTCACTAACAAACTAGGATAATTTAACATTTTCCTTTCCTGTTCATAATGCTTTTATTTCTTTGTCTTACTGCCTTAGTTAATAACTCTATACCTGTATTAAACCAAAGAAATGATTGAAGACATCCTTATCTTGTTTCTGATTTTAGGTTGAAATATTTCGACTTCTTTCTATTTGTTGTGATGTTGGCTGTTGATTTATCATAGGTGCCATTTATCAAATTCAGATAAAGACCTCCATATTTTTTCTTCCATTTTTTAAAAATCATGAATGGATGTAGGGCTTTGTCATGCTTTTCTGCATCTATTGATATGATTCATCCTTGCTTATGTGCATGTGATATATTACATTTAATAATTTGCATATATTGAACCATGTCTGCAATCTTGGAATGAATCCTAATTTGTCATAGTGTTTGGTCTTGTCAGTAATTTCCTTCATTTTGATGGCAGCATCTTACTAAGGCATTTACATTTGGGGTCATTGAAAAGATGGGCCTATACTTTTACTATATAGTTGATTTCTTTCTCTAGTTCTGTAATCAAAGTAACGCTTGCTTCCAAGAATTGCTTAGGAAATGCTTCTTGTATTTCAATTTCACTCAAGAATTTTAGGAATGCTAATATTAGATCTTTTCTGAAGTTCTTGTAGAATTTGAAACAATTAATCAGGACTTAGGCCTTGCTTAATTTGTCGCACTTTTGTTACATCTTCAGGTTTATTGGCTGATATCATTTTATCCAAGATTTTTAAATATATTTGTTCATCTTTGATGTTTTATATGTACCTAAGAATTTTGTCAATTTCCCATGAGTTTTCCATTTTATTAGAGCACAGATTCTCAAGTAGATAATAACAATCTTCTGGATTTCATCAGAATTTTGTAATTTCAACAGCTTCATGTCTAATTGTATGGATTTTTGTCCTTTTCTTATTTTGGTAAGATTAGTTAAGGATTTGTTTATTTTATTTAATATTTCAAAGACCAAACTCTTCAATTTATATTGATTCTTGTATTTGTTTTTGTTTCATGAAATCATTAATTTCTTCCCTGATCTTTATAATTTCCTTCCTCCTATTACTTTGTGTCTGAGTTGTTTTTGTTTTTCTAGGATATTGACTTGCATGAACAGGTTATTTATTTGAGCTCACTGTGTTTTCAAATGTAGGAGTTCACTGTGATGAACCTTCCTCTTAGGACTGTTTATATGACATCTCCTACATTATGATATGTCATTACCTTTTTGTTATAGAAGCTGTAATCTCTTTTTTTAATTTCATCTGTGACCCATTAATTATTAAAGAGGAAATTTTTTATTTCCATGTTTTCTCATAATTTATGCAGCTTCTTTTTCCATTTTTTGTCTAACTTCATTACAGTATGATCTGGTAATATGCATCACATAAATTTAATTCTTTTACAATTACTTAAGCATTCTTTATTGAGTAGTATGTGGTACATAGTGTTGAAAGTCTCATATGATACTGGGAAAATGTTACTTTGTTCTTGTTGGCTGGAACAACCCATCGTTTTATAATAATTCCATTTGCTTGAAAACTTGGCTTAACTGATACTTCCTTGTTGATTTTTCATCTAGTTCATCTGTGCATTTGTTACAATGAAGTATTGAAATCTCCCATTACATTTGTAGTGGTACTTATCTAGCAGTTAATGTACATTCATGTTTGTATTATAAAATTGGATGGAGCAGTATTTGTGCATATATGTTTATAATTATTCATTTTTTTCTGATGATGTGTTCCTTTAACTACTGTGTAGTGTTCTTGTTTTCCTCTTCTGATTAGCATTAGTTTGAAATCCCATAACAGATACTGATTTTTCCTGGGTTCCTGTTCAATGGAATATTTATTCCTAGCCCTTGATTTTTAATAAGTGAATATTTTCTTGAATTAAACATATTTCTTGCTTGTGGCATATTGTTGGATTATCTTTCTTGTTTCATGCTTCTAGTCTGTGTCCTTTGATCAAAGAATTGAGACTACTGACGTTGAATATTATTACTGAGAGGCACTGAGATATTCTTAACATTGTGTTATTTTCTTGTAACTGATTTCCTCTTTTGCTTAGTTCCTTAGTCCACCAGATGGATCAATTCTTTTGGATTCACTGTTACTGTTGCCTTCAGTATCTTTTCTTTGGGAATGTTTTTGTAATGGTGTTTTGACAAACAGGAATTTCTTGAGGTTGTTCTTTTCATAAAAATATCTTATTTGTCCCTGAATTTTAAGAGAAAGGTGTCTAGGATAGATATATTTGGCTTGGAAAACTTTCTTTCTTTCTTTCTTTCTTTATTTATTTATTTATTTATTTAATGAATCAATACACTTCTCTCCGAGATGTTGTGGGCTTTAATGTTTGTGTAGAGAATTCTGCTGTGATGATAATGGGTTAAATTCGAATGGGAGTCATTGTTCTGTAACAGCTATTAAGATTTTATCCCTATGATGAATATCAAGAATTTTGAATATAACGTTGTGTGGAAAAGTTCTTTGGCCATGGAAATTTGAAGTCCTATATAATTCACTTATCTGTATGCATAGTTATTTGTATTTGGGAAGTTTTCTGCCATTGTTTCAAAAAGCCACTATTTTATACTCTTTGTAATGTCTTATAAATTTTAATTTACTGCAATTATTCTCAGATCAATTTTCTTTGAGTCATTTAGCAGATGATGTATTTTAATTTTCTTTCCTGTTTTTAACATGTCTTCAATGGTTGGTCTTTGAATGGAAAATTATCTCTTACTTCTGAAATCCTGTTCTCACATTGGTTCATCCTGCTGTTCATACTTTCAATACGAAATTTAATCTCTTGGGTTTCTGATTGTAACTGTTTTATGGAGACTAATTGTGTGGTAAATTGGTGATTAATGTTCTGTGTCATTTTATTTAGCACATTTAGCTTTCTACTGGAGTCTTTTTTTTTTTTTTTTTTTCTATTACCGTCTTTTAGCAACCTTCGCAGTGTTTTGGTTCTTACTTATTTATATGTTTAGCTTATCTTCTCTAATCTTCAGAATATAACTTTGAGTTATATTTAAATCTTCACTGCTATGTTTTCAAGTAATTAATGTGTGTGGCTTGTGTTATTCTGCCCCTTGGGACTCAAGATTGGTTTTGGAGAAATTGGGAATTGGAAAGGTATTTTGCTGTATTTTCTTCGCATGTCTCTATTGATTTTTCTTGTTTTATTTTCTTACTAAAATTTATGGATGCCAGCCTCTTTAACAAATGGTGCTGGAAAAATTGGAGCTCTACATGCCGAAAACTAAATCTTGACCCTAGTCTATCACCATGCACGAAAACAAAGTCGAAATAGATTAAAGATATAAATATTAAAAATGAAACATTAAATCTCCTGGAAGAGAAAGTGGGAGGAAATCTTGAAGACATCGGAGTAGGTAAAGAGTTCATGGACGGAAATCAAATTGCACGTTTAACACTTGAAAGCATCAACAATTGGGATCTCCTACGGCTAAGAAGTTTCTGCATGTCAAAGGAAATCACTAACAAAGTGAAAAGACGACCCACAAATTTCAAAAAGATTTTAACTAACAAGTACTCAGACAAAGGTCTTCTATCTAGAATCTACAAAGAACTAAAAACCATTAGGGTCCCAAAATTCAAAGACCCAATCCAGAAGTGGGCATCTGAGATGAACACTCACTTCTCAGAGAAAGAAATACAGCAAGCTTACAAATACATGAAGAAATGCTCCCCATCGCTAGCTATTCGTGAAATGCAAATCAAAACAACACTTAGATACCACCTCACCCCAGTAAGGATGGCTATCATAAAGAAATCAACCAGCAACAAATACTGGAGAGGCTGTGGGGAAAAAGGAACACTTCTCCACTGCTGGTGGGAATGCAGATTGGTGCAACCATTATGGAAAGCAGTGTGGAGGATCCTTACAAAACTAGAATTGGAAGTTCCATTCAATCCAGCTATCCCACTACTGGGAATTTTCCCAGAAGAACTGAAAACTTCATACCATAGCGATATCTGTGCACCTATGTTTATAGCAGCCCAATTTGTAATA
>PVJA010006092.1:0-75196 GCA_004027025.1 Myocastor coypus
CCCCACAGGCTCTCCAGCATTTGTTGCTGGTTGATTTCTTTATGATAGCCATCCTTACTGGGGTGAGGTGGTATCTAAGTGTTGTTTTGATTTGCATTTCACGAATAGCTAGCGATGTGGAGCATTTCTTCATGTATTTGTAGGCTTGCTGTATTTCTTTCTCTGAGAAGTGAATGTTCATCTCAGATGCCCATTTCTGAATTGGGTCTTAATATGTTAACAGTTACCTGGGGCCTGGCAGGATGGCTCAGTGGTCTAAAGCACCTGCAGGAGGCTGCAGGGACCTCGGTTCGATCCCCGGCACCACATGCTGCGCCAGCCCTGCCCTCAGGGCAGGCTGAGCAAGCCATAAAAATAAACAAACAAACAAGATTTACTAAGAAACTTAATAAAGATTTAAAAAAAAAACAAAACAGTTACCTAAATTTCGGGCTTTGTAACTCAGGATCCACAACACAAGGTATAGGGACAAACTCGAATGTTCAGAGAGTAAGTGCCACTCTTTGAAGTTTCCAGTTATCTTCTTATTTCTTGCTGTAAGTGTGACACTAGTCCTCTAGACAAAAACAGAAATAAACTCGAAAATGAGGTGAGGCGTAAACATAGTTTATATATCATAGCTCACTATTTAAAGTGAAGAAATAGGTTCTATAAAACCTTCTTGACATTCATGACTTCAACATGTTGACAGAAACCTCCCACTTCAATTAGAAAGAAGCACTGCCCAATTTTGTATCACTAGAAAGATCTTTATGCTTCATTTAATGTAGTATCTTTTCTGTCTCTTCAGTGGAAAATGTGACAGAAAGGGAAGTTGGCCTCCAAGTACTCATTTTAACTTTTTATCTTTATAAAACAAAGCCTTCGGCAACACCTACTAAAACATACCATATCCCCCAACTACGTTTGTTAATTGGTGAGCACATGCAATTACGTTCTGGCCAAAGTGGTATACATGGAAGTGTGGTCAGGGATCTGAGGTGCTTCCAGTCCTGTTCCACCTGTCATGCTTACAGAGACACAGATGCATCCCTGTGGACGGCCTTGCCACACCCCCTGGACCCCCGTGATGAGGCTGCTGTCTGCCAGCTGGGCTGCAGGCTGCTCTCAAAGCAGAAATTCTGCCTGATACCTCTTGATCTTGGCTCAGAGCTCTGGATCCACTCACATTAAGCCATTTCTCCACTTTCACAAATAAGCTTTAAGTTATCAGAAGACATCTTTCTACATCTTCGAATACCATGTCTTGGGGGTGACTTGGAGGTGAGCTTCCTAAGACCCTTAAAAGTGAGAGGAAACAATAGGAGGACCCTTCTGTATCAAAGTCTTTTATGGAGTCTGATAGAATACAAAGAAAAATCTAAGAAAATTAGATATTCACTAGATTAGAACTATGTGAAATACACATATTTGCTGCATGTAATTACTTTCTGGTAGAAAAATATTAAAAGAATGATCTTCTGCATGACTTTCAAAACATTTTCTAGCAGAGATACCATTAAATTGTCGACATGCTATGCATTTTTGAAGGGGAAAGCAGTATTTTGTGGCTGAAGGAAAATAGGAATCCTAAGAAGACAGGCAGGCTTTCTAGGAGATGGCCCCCAGCCTATGCGCTGCACAAACTCTGAAGCTCCCATGCTATCCACAAAAAAAAAAGCAAAATGCTTTTATTTCCTACCCTGTGGACCTATTTAATGTCAGAGAGTCCAACTGACCTTTTAGCCAGCTGCCAGCAAATCACGTTATTAAAAACAAGTAAACCAAGGTTCGCTGTTCACAGACCATTTGGTTTTTCTTGCTCTTTTCTCTCATAAATCCTATATTTGCTTTGGTTCATTGACAGTCCATGGATCATTTCCCATGGTCAATAATTTGCATGCAAAAAGCTAATTATAAATCCCCAATTAATTTCTTTGACTTTTTATGGTGGTGTAGAATGAAAAGCAGGGCTTCCCAATTTCTAGCATCAAAGACAGAAAGAAGCTAGTCACTGATATTTATTCAAGTTTGTTTCTTATTTCTTTGCAACTCTAACATTCTGGGATAGTCTGCTCATTCTCCCCTGAATGTGACCTACACATGACTCGTCTTTTATCTATCCTCAGTGGGAAATTTTTGAGGGTTTCTATCTTAGTTACTTTTTACTCATTGCTGGGACAAATACCTGACACTCAAGATGAAGGAAGGGAAGATTTATTTAGCTCACAGTTACTGGAGGTTTCAGTCCACCTTGGAGAGGTTCCTGGAGGAGATAGATCAAGCAGCTCCTTGGTTCGCTAACACAGGAAGCCTCTCCCTTCTTGGGATAAGTTGGGGCAAGATCTCGAACGAGCTTGTAAAGAGGAAGTCATCAGCGGGGATACAGTTCCGCTTTGGCGGCTCATTAGGAGCTGTCTTGAAGATCAGTCATGTAGCCCTCTAGTGGCAGAGGGAGAAAGAGCGCTAGGGCAACTACAGGAAGAACGCTCCGAAAAAGCAGAGAGCGTAGGGGAGGTAAAAGGTTGCACCTGGGAACAAGAAGGCGCTAAACCAAAAGGGTTGTAGGGATTACAGCCGCTACTGTAACTGCTATCTCCTCGGCGGCTGCATCAGCTGCTGCGGCAGCGGTAGCTATATCCCAGTTGGTGATGACCGCCAACGCGCTTAATATACTTTCGGGGACGGTCGCCGCTGCTTTAGATACTCAAAGTAATATTAATGCTCAATTAAAGGGAGGGCTCATGATAGTCAATCAGAGGATAGATCTGGTGCAAGAACGAATGGATGTACTGTGGCAGATAGCCCAGCTTGGTTGTGAGAGAAAGTACCCGGGACTCTGTGTTACTAGCATCCAGTATGAGAATTTTACCCGTGCTGCCAATCTGTCTAAGCAGTTATCTAGTTATCTCCTAGGAAATTGGTCCGGTGAGTTCAGCGCCTTGATGGAAGAACTCCGTGTGGCCATTGTGACCGTGAATTCAACAAGAGTAGACACAAGCATGGCTGCTGGGATAGCCGACTGGATCTCCACCGTCATGAACCATCTCAAGGAATGGGCGGGAATGGGTGCCATGATAGGGGTTTTGTTTCTGCTATTATTAGCTAGCTTGTGGTGCCTCCGGCGAGTAATGGTCCGACAGCGCCATGATGTGGCCATGATGGTTCAAGTCTTGGCAGCCATAGAAGCGGGACAGTCCCCCGGTGTATGGCTAGCCACCCTACACCCACAAAATGATAAGCACAGGTTGTAAGGCAAAGCACTGCAGAGGAGCTCATGAGGTGGCCTGTTATCAGAGTCCTGGAGAGTACGCTTGATTGCATACGGGTTGATGCCGCTGATTCCCGTCCCTGTACAAAAGGCATCGGGCTTAACTGACACGCCCCTGATGTGGGACGCTTTGGGGGGGTGTACAGTTAATGGCCCCTACTGTGTGGCAGGGATCAAGCCTCTGCTCTCACCTGTTGCTACAAAAACAGAAAGGGGGAACTGTGGAGAGCCATGTACTGCCGTACCCTAAAGATGGTGCCGGCTTCCGCCTTCCACCCCCGAGGGGTGAGTGCTCTCCGCCGTTGTTTATTACCATATATGGTCAAGGCTGAAACCCCTGGCTTGCTTCAGCGTATGTGGACCTACCGTTGAGTGCCACGTAGCTAACCGGGATTGGATGCTCGGGAGTATTTAGTTAGAAGCCCGCGGTTGCTCTGGGGAGAAGTAAGAAAGACAACCAAGCTTGTACGAGGGTCCTGAATAAACCACTGAAGGAAGAGCTGTGTTGCGTCCTCCTTGCTGGCGAGGCAGCGCGTGACAAGTCCATATTTGGCTGGCCCAAGGCTGAGTAGAACAGGGCAGAGAGCATCCAGTTCATGGCGGCAGAACAGCAACAATCTCGACAGAGGTAACTGAACAACCATGGGAGCAGAGAGCAACAGAGTAAGTCTATCTCTCTTTATATCATATTCAGGCTCTCTACCTCAGCCTATCCACCTTAGGCCACACCCATAATCCCAGGACTCAGACCCATAGTCCCATCAGTACTAAAACACATAATCCCAGTGGATCATGAGTCAAGTCTCAAACTCTAGAAGTCTCTACCTCATGATTGCATGAGGCTTTGGGGAGACAACTAGATATGAACCATAAGTTTATTTGTTCTTTATAAAAGAATTAATATTCCATTGTATGATGTGAAGTCAAAGAAGAGATGTAACAATTGGAGTACAGAAATGTATTTCACAAAGAACACCACAAGCAAACAAGCAGGAAGAGCTCTCAGAGGCCACAGGTAGGCAGTTCTTTCCTATGATATACAACTTGTTTGAAGGATCATTTATGATATGTGTGGGCCCTTGTCCTGGATAAAGAGAGGCTAGAATTTCCCTGAAAAGAGAGAATTTGACTTGTCTCTTTGACAAGAGTTGACAGCACTACCTCAAAGTAGGTTAGGGTGGGGGGAGTTGGCAAAGTGGGAGCTTTTCAGGTAAGGCAGGACACAGACTGCACATGGGGCTCTAAAAGTCCTCAGGCTTGCAGAGAAGAGAGCACCCCTGAGAAGATTGCCTCAAAGGCCTAGGGCCTAGAAAATTCA
This sequence comes from Myocastor coypus, assembly GCA_004027025.1. NCBI lineage: Eukaryota > Metazoa > Chordata > Mammalia > Rodentia > Myocastoridae > Myocastor > Myocastor coypus. The sequence goes on from PVJA010006092.1 coordinate 4,569, forward strand.
TGGCTTGGAGTGAAAGCCTTTATGGTTTTTTCTAGGACACAAGGTCAAGTGCTTCCACTTCTATGAACTCCAGGAGCAAAGGCAGGTACCACTATTGCAAATTTTCTTGTGAAATTCAGAGGCTTGAGGTAGAGAAGAGGGCAAGGATAAGGACTGGGTGAGACCCTAACCTGTCTTTGCACTGTCCCTGGGGCTGCATATATTAGGAGTAGTACTGGGTTTGCTTTCATTATCACCATTTTATAGAGAAGGAAACTGAGTCCTAAAGAAGTTAAGTGTCTTGATGGGTTTTGTAACATAAGAAGCAGGAAAGGCAAGAGTTTTGCTAATCTCAAAAGCTGGCAAGAGGCAAAGATGTTGATGGCATAGATGAACTAGAGAGAAAACTGTCAAACTGAGCCTTCAGGGTGTACCTGCTATATGGCAGATAAGCAGGAAGACTACTAACAGCATCAATGGAAAAGAATGAAATATGCCTCTACTAAAGGCCCTGGTATACAGAACTACAAAGGGTGACAAGTTCTGTTCCAGTCTTATCCTGTTACATGTGTGATTACAAATTTATGGAGAGTCCATACACAGGACTTTCACTACTTATACTCACTGTTCAGTCACGGTCAATTAATTGTCATAGGTCCTGTTCAAAGAGCCCCAGTATGATTGGGACCAAGCCAAAGTTTTACTACTGAGCCTTATATTATGAAGAGCAAGAAAGGACCTTGAAGTGGCCACTACCACTGACCATTTGTTTATAGAAAGAGGTATAGGTATAGAGTAGGGTAATTTTCCTATTCACACAGCCAGGCTTTGGAGTAAAAAAATGTGGAGACAGCTTTTACCAGGTTGGAAGAGCCCATGCTTAAATTCTTAGAACTTCCCAAGCCAGCTGACCATGATGAGAGTATTTACACTATTTGAGTCAGCCAACTTGAATTCAGGCCCTCCTCTCTTGCACTACCCACAGTGAGCAGTATACCTTTGACCTTGGGTTGTCTTAACAGGTTGAATGTAGGTAACTTGGACTCCTAGCTCTTATCTTTGTTCTTACTCACCTGTCTGTTTTAATTATTTTTGTCACTCAAGGTATAGCTCTCACTGCATAGGCCTTAACAGATTTTCCTCCTAGAATTCTGGGTTTGTGTATCCAACCACCTGCGAGACAACTCTATTTGACATCTTAGAGCCCACTTAACTCATCTAAAACCGGACACTCGACTCCCACCCATTTCCTCAGCTTGCTTTTTGCTTCCAAAGCATTTTCAGCTGTCCCTTAGGGACCAGCCTAAGGGACCCAAAGGACAACCTTGATGATTCCTTGATGATTCATCTTGGAGGCCGAATTGCATCCTCACCAAAACATAGATACCTTCTAATGAATCCCTGTTGGAATATAGGGTCTCACAGACCCAAGTTAGAGAAGATCAGTTGGAGTAGGGCAGACCCCAACCCGAAAGGACTGCTGCTTCATAAGGTCAGAAACAGATCCATGGGGTGAATGCCTTCCAATGACAGAGGCAGAGACTAGAGTGACATATTTACAAGCCAGGGGGTACAAAGAGCTTCCAGAAACCAAGAGAGAGGCATGAAACAGATTGTCCTCACCAACTTTCAGGGAGCATGTAGCCCCGTGGACGTATTATCTCCAGAAGCTTTGCCTTTAGAACTGTAGAGGTTGCAGAGTCAATGACAGTCACCCCAGAAATGATACACCTCACAGCTCTCACCCAATTCCTGTTGGTCCACCAAAAAGGTTTGTTAGCTCTGGTTATAAACAGATTTATTTATTTATTCATTTATTTATTTGGTACTAGGGATCAAATTTGGGATCTTGTACTTGACAGGCAGGCACTTATGCCACTCAGCTATCTCCCTGGCTCCTAAACAGAACTTTAATCTTTCACCTGCATCTCCAATTTGCACACTATAACCATGTCCTAACTAGGCCAGACTGACCACTCCCAGCCACTCAGAAAAATGTGTAAAACATGAGGTCATATTTTTCCTTGCTTACAAGTCTGATTTCTATTCCTCTTGGTATTGTGTTCAAGTGCTTTTTTAAAAAAAAAAAGAATTTTTTATTTTATTTATTTATTTTTTTCTTGTTTCAGAACCTTTATTTGTTTATTCACTCATTTTTATGGCCGGCTCAGCCCGCGCCCTGAGGGCAGGACTGGCACAGCATGTGGTGCCAGGGATCGAACTGCGGTCCCTGAAGCTGCCCAAGCTTTCCCAAGCAGGTGCTTTAGACCGCTGAGCCATCCCGCCGGGCCCCTCAAGTGTCTTAAGTTGCAAGATGTTCCCTGACCTGTGAGACTTCACCAAGAATGGTCTCCTGTTCCTTGTTTTTCTCTTCCTCCAGATCCTCCTTCTATCATACTTCCTGTTCCTCAAGTGTGGGAATTCCTTTCCAGCTTCTGACCTTTGCAACAAGTAATTACTCTACCTAAGGAATATATTACTTTTGTCCTCTTACTAGGTTTTGAACTAACACCTCTAGCTTGATAAAATCTCCGTGTACAGTAACAGTACCACCCAGTTTTCAAAGCTTCTTGTGATGTTAGTTTGTTGTTCCCAGGCCAAGGAATGGAGTCCAACTCCCCTCTTCTTGAATCTAGGCTGACCGCTTAACTCACCTCCTGAGTTAACCAAAGGATTTGCTAACAATTTTGTTGTGTGACATCCCACATTAAATCCAAAAAGTCACAAAGCTGCCACTTGATTTTCTTGGGATACTTGATTTGGGGAACCTGGTCACTGTGAGTGAAATCCAACCACTGTTAGACACCAGCCTGAACATAAACAGCCGTGTTTCACTGAATGACATCTATTACTCACCAGTAAAAGAACCAGGCAGTCAGATCGAATTCCTGATCCACAGGCTCTATAAAATGTAATCAGACAGGTATTTTAAGCCATTACATTTAGGATAGTTTGTGATACAGCAATAATTATAGGATGATCTCCCTAGTGATTATTCATAGCTCAAATTTTCTTATTGATGCACCATTCCTGTGATATTTAAAGCTCTGTGAGTGCAAACATTATATTTGTCCTCCTCCTTACTGTATCTGGAACAGTTAACATAGGATTTTGTGTGTTAGAGATGCTCAGAACAGATGTGTGTCCCAGCATCTTACTACAGTTTGTGACACCTTAAAGCAATGCCCTGCACCAAGACTTCTGGCACACCAATACTGAGTAAGGACAGGAATGAGTTCTACCCTGCTTAGCCACTTGTAATGGAATCTGACATTTGCAATTTCAGTCACAAGGAAATAACTTAGAACTAATTTCTTTCAGGCTTTGAAACTGACCAATTTTATTCAAGATCTTCTACCAAGATCACAAAATGCATTATAAGTCATATTACTATCTTCCAGGAGCTGAAGTTATGTGGCAATATTAAATGTCAGAAAGTAGCTTCACATTAAAGCAGAAAAAGACTATGATTAAAGGAAGACTGTCCAATACCAATAAGAAACAACAGCATTTCTTGTTTTTCGCCACTGCTTTATGAACTCATTAGCCCATGTGATGATGTTTCTGCCACTGAACATTATAGAAATTTACAACAGTTAAACTGCCCCACATTTACCTTAAGCAAATAGAATGAAAAGGATCAGCCTCATTTGCATAATTGTTTTGGATTCCCTAGACAGAAATAATTTTCAAGGTTGTCTTGTTTGAACATAATCTGCAATTCAAACTGAAGGCTTCCAGAGTTTTCATTCAATTCCTGCGTGCCAGGAATCCCACCTGTCTCTGGAGGTTAAATCTTACCTGAAATGTTTTATACATGCTCTGGTCATCTACAATGAGGTGATTCTGACCAGCCTAAAATGCAACAGTGAGCCTGATATCTTTTTCTTTCTTCAGAACTCATCTCTGAGAGTTTGTGAGTGTATTACCGACCATCAGCTTTCCACTCATATCAGCCCTAAGTTATTGTATTTAAAAAATATTCTCATGGGGCAGTGAGATATCTCTAAAGCACCTGCTTAGGCAAGTGCAAGAACCATGGTTTGATCCCCAGCACCACATGCTGTCACACACACACACACACACACACACACAAATAAAACTATAAAAATAAATAAATAAATTAGCACATATTTGCAGTGCATAATGATTACACTTACCATGGGGAGCTGGTGTAATGACACATCTTAATTTTTTCATCCCCTTCCCTTCCTCTCCCTTAATTCCCCCATCCCTGCAGCCCTTGGTCTCCTTGCTTTTCACAAAAGGTCTCATTTCCTATTATCTTTTATTTTGCTCTCTTATTGATTTGTAAGCTTATGTGTCTGATTTATTCTACTTTACATTATTGTCTCAAGGCAACACACTACAAATGACTCAAATTCATCCTTCTTTATCACAGGGCCGTCCTCCATTATGTATAAATATCACATTTACTTTATCCATTCATCTGCTGCTGGACATGCAGGCCACTTCCAAAATTTATCCATCATGAATTGCACTGCTGTAAACATGGATATGCATGGGTCACTGTGATTTGGTGAGTTTTTGCTCTTGGGGAACATCCTTAGAAGGGTAATAACTGGTCCAAATAGAATTTCTAGTTTTAGTTTTTTGAAGAATAAAAGACCCAGTGAAGAAATGAGCAAGATAAATGGATAGGCACTTTTCAAAAAAAAAGTGTTAGTGGCCAATAAATACATGGAAGAACTGATCAATACCTTTGGCCATTAAAGAAATGCAAATTAAAACAACACCAGAAAAAAATAACAACCATCAAAAAATGAAACAATTACACGTGCTGGTGAGGCTGTAGGGAAAAAAAGAGCCTTCTACACTATTGGTGAGAAAGCAATCTAACCCAGCAATCGTATACCAATGGTTCCCCACATATGATATTCAACTTTACAATAATGACAAAGTAGTCATAAAACCATTCTGTTTTTCACTTTCAGCACACTATTGAAATAAATTATATGATGTATTCAACATCTGTGATTTTGCTCAACTGTATTCTAAGTGGAAGGAAGTGCTCAGAGCTCATTTAAGTTACCCTGAGTTAAAACTATGATGTTTAGGAAGTTATGAATATTTACTTACAATATTGTCAACTGGGGCTGTGGAGATAGCTTGGTGGCATAAGTACCTGCCTGGCAAGTGCAAGGTCCTGAGTTTGATCCCTGGCATGGCAAAGAAAAAATTAACAACTGACAATAATTTTATTGGTATGTAATCCTATTATAAGTGGAGAATCATCTGTATTGGTTCAATAAATTATTGAATGGACAGGCATGATTAGCACTTTCCTGTAATGGCATCACTTTGTGAGGCTGAAACACAAGGATAGCAAGTTTGAGTTCAGCCTGGGCAATTTAGTAACTCAGGGAGATTCTGTCTCAAAATAAAAATAAAAAAAGGGCTGAGGAGGGAGCTCAGAGTGAAGATCCTTGGTCAAAGGATCTTCACACATACCATACAGAGAGAGAGGGAGAGAGACAGAGACAGAGACAGAGAGAGACAGAGAGACAGAGAGACAGGCAGACAGAGACAGAGAGACAGAGACAAACAGAAAGAGACAGAGACAGAGAGACAGAGAGAAAGAGACAGAGATTAATTACTTTGGTTTCATCTTTCAAATATATTGGTCATCTCCAGTATATAACTTCTTAGGTACTTAAAACAGCCTATAGCTGTGAAACACTGTATATAAAACTCTTTCCCAGAACTTTCCAAATGTGGTAGTCCATGCCCATAATCACAGAACTTTGGAGGCTGCAGATAGAGGATCATGCATTCAAAGCCAGCCTGAGTTATGTATCCAGCTTGAACAGCAGTTAGACCCTGTCTTCAGCAACAATGAGAACATGTTCTAAGAGTTTTCACAGGTGGCTTTAACTAGTGCATGGCATCTGGATAGGGGAGGCTCTGCAGCATAAAAAAAAATCTTAGTTATTCCTTATGTTATGTGAATAATTGGACCTGATATGTTTGGAGGCATGGGGAGGGGGGATAACTTGTAGTAATCATAGTCCTAAGTTTGACATAGTCTTTCTTTTTGTGATGTTTCCAAGATGATAAAATGTCTTTTGCACAAAGGGGGCAGCTGGTAATCCAGGCACTGGATCATGGTATTGCTGTCTGGAAACACTACAGACCTTGTGCTGTCACACTTGGTTAGCCAAAAGGAGCACACAGCAAGGCCAGTGTTCAGATAGTACAGAGCAGTACAGGTGTTCCATAAGCCTGGAAGAAAGCAAGGAAGGATAGGAATATTTTCCCACAGCTCTGATGACTGTCATCAATTATAAAGTGGCTCAGGACCTCAAAAACAAGCAATCGGCTATTAAAGTGGGACAAAAATTCTACACTTGCTTATTTAACATTTAATATTTATTTCCAAGTGCCCAGTGGAGGCAGGTAAAGGAAACTATCAGATACAAAGCATCTCCTTGAAAATAAACAATTCATTTATTTTTGCTGAAGAATGTGGCTGGTAAGGTTTAGATACCTCTTCCAAAATTTGTATGGCATCTCAAATCAGTGTTGTATGGAAAGTTCACTACTCTAGAGGTCATGGTTTAGCCCATTCACAGATCAATGAATTAATGACTTATCATGGCAGTGGCTCGGCTGTAAAGGTGAGCTCTCTCTGGCTCACTGGCTTTTCATTATCAGCTGTTGTCCTATGCTACATCACATTGTAGCAAGAATATAATCACTAGATGTAGGTAGATGGCTCTGCTATATTCCTGCAACTCCTGGACTTCAGCAAAATACTGAGCCTATTATGCTTCTCTACAAAAGCTTAACCTCATTTTGTTGCAGTAACAGAAAATTGACTAACATAACTATTCAGAATTTGAAAGTATCGTTTTTTGGTCCTAGGGGGGCACTTTAAAGTTAGCTCAGAGATTAAAGCACCTGCATGGACAATTCCAGTCAGGCACAGAGGTTGGCAGTTCAGTTCCCACCTCCACCCTTAAGGCAGCCTGAGCCAGCCCCACACACATTAAAAAAAAAAAAAAAAAAAAAAAAAAAAAAAAAAAAAAAAAAAAAAAAAAAAAAAAAAAAACTTTCTTTGGTCCTAGGGCCAACTATTATGTAATACTGAGGTAATCTACCTATGTTCAAACATTTTTGGTTAATTAATTGATTTTCTGACAGGATATTGATATGTAGTTCAGGCTAGGTTTGAACTCTTTATGTCACCCAAGGTGCCCTCGAATTTTCTATGATGCTCCTACTTGGGCTTCCTGCATGATGAGGTCACAGAATGTGTCTCCACATCCTGCTCAAACATTTTTAAGGTACTAGGAATTGGACTAAAGACCTTGCATACACTAGGCAAGTGTTCTACTACTAAGCTTCATCTCCACCTCCAGGGTCTTGCTAAATTGTACATGGCGGCCTCGAATTTAGGATCATTCTGTCTGGAAATGCTGAGGGTCTTGGTATATAAAATATGAATGGTCTGCAGCATCAGCATTACTTGACAACTTGTTCTAAATGCAGCGTCTCAGGTCTTAACCCAAGCCTGACAAGTCAAACTTTTATTTTAACAAAACTTCCAGAAAAACTGGATATACCCATGCCCCGTGCCGCCTCGCCAGCAAGGAGGACGCAACAAACAGCTCTTCCTTCAGCGGTTTATTCAGGACCCTTGTACAATCGCGGTTGTCTTTCTTCCTTCTCCCCCGAGCACCCGCGGTCTTTCTTACTTCTCCTCTCCCCCTTCTTTCTTCTTCCCCGAGCACCTGCGGGCTTCTAACTAAATACTCCCGAGCATCCAATCCCAGTTAGCTACGTAGCACTCAACGGTAGGTCCACATACGCGGAAGCAACCCAAGGGTTTCAGCCTTGACCATATATGGTAATAAACAACGGGCGGAGAGCACTCACCCCGCGGGGGTGGAAGGCGGAAGCCGGCGCCATCTTTAGGGTACGGCAGCACACGGCTCTCCACATCCTTTACCTTTCTTTGGGTAGCTTATCAGGCCCTCAAAGGAAAACTTCTTCCCAACTTTATGGAACATATACATAATCATAGGCTACTAGAGATTCTACCTATCCTGAGGGTATGATTTGGGAGCACACAAACGATACTATTAACATTTACACAATAATATGCATCTCAAAAAATACTTTTATGAAGAATGCAATAGACTAAAGTGAATAAAAGGAAACTAACTGCACAAAATTATTTCCTGCCTAAGTGGGGGTGAGAGAGCTGCTTTTTAGGAAGGCTTAGCCAGTGCATTCCTATCATCTGTGAAAATGTAAGCATGATTTAGAGCTCAATAATAATGCTTAGAATTGTTCATGGATGTCGTGAAAATAATTTCACTCTATATAAATTTCTTAATGTAATCACCACCTGGAGAGAAAAAGAAACGCAAACAAATTGCCATAAATTTTGTGGCTGTAACATAAATAAGGCAAAATATATCCACCGTGGTTTTATGATGTGTTTTCATTTATACCTGAACTCTTCTCGAATCTACTACAGCAAGATACTGAAAACATTTAACGAGAAACATAAAACACATGTAGATAAGGTAGCAGAATATACGTGTATTCAGAGGCACTAAGAAACACCTCAGTTATCATCTGCATAATGTAGACATCTTGACAGAGTTTTATTCCCAAATGGTTGTAGTAATTTTTCTGTTGCCTCTAAAATAAGCTAGTTTATCATCAGGAGATACATGAGGCTTGAGTACAGCAGTTACTGTGTTGCTCTTAGTTTTATTCAATAAAAAGACCTGTTTTATAGGAATATCAATCATACTGCCTAATCAAAATACGAGTCTCAACCAATTCAGGGAAATACATTTACCCTTCTATCATTTTTAAAACATACTATTTTTTAAAACCTGGTTTGACTGGCAAAAGACCAGAGATTATAGAGAATTTGGTTACAGGATCACTAGTTGTTTTACAGTACCTGTGACCACAGCTTGTATGCCAAAAGACTTAAGATCCTCTAGATATGCAATCATGGCATACACAGTTTCTCATAAGGCCCCATAAGCTCCTCTCCCATCATTCCCTTCCAGCCATGCTCTTTATTACTGGTTTGTCTAAATCACTGAAGAATTGTCAGAATGTTATAGGGCAGGATAGAGACTAGTGGTGGTTTTTAGAGTGTTATCTTTCCTGATCAATGATTTGTTCAGGACAATTTGTGGATGTAAAATGTAAAATATTATTGCTTATCTTAGGGCTGAAATAAAGTGAAAAGGAAAAGAAGCACAAAAGAATTACTCAGGGAGAAGCATGTGCTTTGAAGGAGAGAGGGAGAGAGAGAGAGAGAGAGAGAGAGAGAGAGAGAGAGAGAAACAAAAAGATGCCGTCGGCAAACAGAATGGACCACTGCAGACTTAAGAGGCCAGTGGCCCAGAAGTCAGTAGCCGCCATCTTTTCATGTCTTCTTTGATCTTGTGCTACAAGAAGGCTATCAGGTGCCAGGTTTGGCATATTCTTATGGCAGAAGACTGGTAGCAGACGCAGACCTTGGCTTGTTCAGGCTCAGGTGCTGTGCTGTGGGCCCCTGGTTATGAAGTCTTCTCAGCTGGTAGCTTCTACAAAATTGCTCCAGCTGCGTTCCTGCGCCCTGGCCTCCTACAACAGCAGGACCATTAACTGATTATCAGGCAGCCCAGAGTGGCTTCTCAAGGACAAAAAACTCACTAGCTCTTTTTAGAACCTGGAAAGTATCAGACAGAGCACTACCACTGAGTGCCTTTGGTTGATTTCTTTCTCACAGCAAAAAGTATAGGACCATAAGATAGTTGTTCACGGGCCAGGATGTGGTCTCGCTTCAGCCTCTGCAGCACCTGTGGTGCTTTCTTCCCAGCTGGTGTATTGCTGCATGGCTGTACAGTATTCACCTCTTCTAACAGTCATGAACCCTTGGCCAGATCTATTCGTATAATACTGTTAAATGATAATTTATTTCTAGAAAATTTGTAGTCATTCTCATTATTAAAAAAAAAAAAAAAAAAACCTCATTGTTCAGGTGTCCATAATGAAGGACAGCTTATACCTTGTTATTCGCAAACTATTTTATATTTACTTCATATTTTCTTTTGAATTTTCTATATTTTTATTCTTTAACCAAGATAGTACCATATACATTCTTTGTAGTTTTCGTATCTATATAAGAATGTTTTTTCTTTAGTCGTTTAGTTTTATTTCCAGCCCTTTTATGTATCTTCCTAAGATAAATTTGCTTTAGTACTACGTAATTTTCCATTCATTCATTTAACATATATTTACAAGTCATTTTTCTAATTACTGAGGGTATTTGAGTAAACAAAGTAGACAAAAGTCCCCCAACCTCAAGACCTAATTTTCAAGCTTACACTTTTATAATGAAAGTCTCCAGCTGATAAAACTACCTTGTTTGGTCCCTATCCCTTGATCCTTTATCTGTATGTCCAAGTCAGAGATAACAAGTAGAAATAACATTTTGGCACTATGCATTTTGTGTCTGGTAGTGTGCTAACTTTTTACAGTCAGCTCCTGAGGTCCTTGAATAGCTAGGAAGTACTGTCAAGACAACTATTTCACAGTCCAGGAAAGTGAGGGTCAGAGAGATTAGTTAAGGGAGGAGACAGATTAACTGCCCACTGGCTCTTAAAAACCAAGATGCCTTCCACACATCTGGTGAATGGGTAAGTGGATGACTGTGTTCTCTTTTAGGAATTTTACCTCGATTTAACATAAACACTAACTCCTTTGATTGTTCATTTTATGGGGAGGGGAGTGGACAGGACGAGGGGAGCGAAGTGGGAAGGTGGCTGAGAGTTGGTGTTTTCTGAGTGAATTAGGCCCATGAGCTTAGGATGCCCTGCAGCAGAGCACAGTGGCTTTACCTGCTGAAAGAGTCAAGCACAGATGCCATCTGTCTTTACTCCAGTGCCTCAAACTAGACTGCTTGAGACTCAAACAGAGCGGCAGTGTGCCACAGGAGCGCATCTTGAGTCCCAGGATTCAAGGGACTTGGCTGAAAGGGCACTGGCTGTCCTAAAAATGGTGTCAAACAGGACGCCACCTGCCTTCATAGTCAGTGTGAAGAAATGCTGTAAAATTATCTATGATTTGAAGCCAGAGCTAGGGGCACAAGCCTATGACCCCTGCGCTTGGCGAGGCAAGTTTGAGCCCACGAAGAGCAACTTAGTGAGACTCTCTCAATGTAAAAGTGAAAAATAGGCTGGGGAGGTAGCACTGTGTGAAGGTCCTGAGTTCAATCCTCAGTACAGTAAAAATAAATAAAAACAAGGCACAGATTACATAGGTTTTAGAGCAAAGCATCACTGTCTGGAGTAAAACTGTTAAGGTCAGGTTAATGGTAATGATTCACTGCCCTCTGTCCCTCACTGTATGATCCTGGTTCCCACTTTCAAGACACATCTCTTTTTTTATCCTTTCCTGGTCTTCTCTTCTTCCAACCGCCGTGTGCGCACGCGCAGAGACAGTCCCAGCTTTGTCCCGCGGAAAGGGAGGCATCGATCTATTCGGCGCTTGGCTTCTCGACTTGCCGGCGCTCGATTACGGAGCTTGGTAGCGTTACTTCCGGTGCCTAGTCCATTTCCGTTTCGCGGTTCTTATGAAGGCGGCGTGAGTACGAGCTGGTTCCGAGCGGCTGTGTCCCTCACGGTTGGGACTCCGGGGACTGCAGAGCTCAGGCAAGATCAGACGCAAAGGTAGGGTCGGCTCGGACCTGTGCGGCCCAGGTTCGCCTTGGAGGAGGGGAATTGATGGAGTCTGTCGCGCTGGCCCGGCGAGGCGCACCAACTTTTGGGGGGACAGCCCTTTGGCTTCCGGCCTGGGAACTTGTGCTTACGAAAACAAAGGATGATTAAGATCCTTCTGCTCGTGTGAGTTTGACCACTCGCTTCGCTTTCGGAGGCCCTCCGGCGGCTCCCTTTTTAAGGTTAGGGGAGGGGACGTCTCCAGGTGGCCCCGACTTCCTTCCAGCCCTCGCCCTCCGGGCCTCCCCGAGCTCCACCCCTCGGGTCTGTCACTTCCTTGGAGTTGTCTGCTTCGTAACCCCAGCCTTCCTGGGGGTTTTAGCTTAGGAGTTTAGAAGCCATCAGGAAGCACTACTTTTCGTGATACTCAGACAAGGACAGACCCAGTTAGTAAGCTGTCACCTCATAAGTCATCAGCAGACTCAAAGATTTGCAGCAAAAGGTGTAAAATGTGAAAGTTTCAATGTGGATGTGAATTTAAAGCGGTGTAAAATATGAAAATGAGGTACTGTAGTGAGAGAAATGTTCAGGAGAAAGTTGGAGGGCTGTAAACTCAATATCTAATGCGTATTGGCTGTTTCCTTAGATAAGTCCCTTAACTAATCATCATAGCTATGTTATCGTGCAAGATGGCCTTTCTCATGAATTTTCTAAGTTATACTAACTAGGTGCTGGTTGCTATTCCCTCGAGGACCTGAGATATTGAGGAACTGACCTTAAGTGAGGTGACTTGTAAGAGGCGTAGACACTGGTTGAATTCAGATCTGGTTGGTACTACTACTAACCATCACACAGTCTTGGTGATGTTATATGGAATTATGAAATAATGAAAGTGCTCCATAGGAGTACAAAGCACAGATGAAAAGACAGTGTCATTTGTCACAGCTGGAAGGCAAGTATAAAGGTATTTAGTACCTTGGATGTATTGGTATTAGTAAAGTCTGTTTGTGTACTGGTTGGTAGTCTACCTAGTTTTAAGCCTGAGATCTAAAAAGAAGGGCAGCTAGTGAGGAATTAAAGTTACTGTCTGGTGATGCTTTCTGACATTTGGGACTGAAAGAATTTTGGAAAGTTAGTCTGATGTCTTTACATTGTATTCCAGTATAATGTAAACCTTGTTGTTAGTAACAGCCTATTTATTGTTTATTTAGGTTATTTGAAACACATCATCTTACATTGCGTGGCTGCATATAGTTTCTGTGGCTCAAACATGGATATCAGGCCAAATCATACAATTTATATCAACAATATGAATGACAAAATTAAAAAAGAAGGTACATACTTTTAAAAATATTTGTTCATAGCTAGTGTTTTTTACTACTGTGTAAAGAATTACACTATTCCATAACTTCTTATGTGGTTATTCTTTTCATTCCATTTGCTCTAAGGATTAAGCTTTTTAACGTTAAGAGTAAGTAGAGACTGTTTGATCTATTTTTGTTCTCATGATTTTAAATAATGTAACAGGAATAATAATGTGTTTTTATTAAAACAGCTGTCAATGAACATTCCCTGTGATGTCATTTTGTGAACAATTTTGTCATTATTTCATGCTAAAATATCTTGTTTTCCCTCTGCACAGAATTAAAGCGATCCCTATATGCGCTGTTTTCTCAGTTTGGGCATGTGGTAGATATTGTGGCTCTAAAGACTATGAAGATGCGAGGCCAGGCCTTTGTTATATTTAAAGAACTGGGCTCATCCACAAATGCTTTAAGACAGTTGCAAGGATTCCCATTTTATGGTAAACCAATGGTGAGTTAATCCTGTTACATTGGCTTTAATTACACTATTAATGTGTAGTAGATTGGTAAATAGGGGCTGCATTGCTTTCTGTTTTTAACTGTTTATTAGAAGATGGATGTGTTCTCATAGAAATGTGCTAGCAAAGTTGAACACATTTTTAATTTATGTCAGCTTAAACGGCAGAAACAAAGTATATAAAGACATGCGGTGTTTTTAAAATAATGCTAGCACGTGTGATGATATTCATCTTTAAAGAAAATAGAAGTTAATAATGTAGAACATGAATGGCTAAACCTTACAGAGCTTTATACACTTATAAAACAACATGAAAATCAAAAATGCTGGGTTGAGAAGTAACCCACCCGAAGTTTTAGCAGATACTGTGGGAAAATACAGTGTATCAGAAGCTATGCAGTGAGAGTGTAGCAATGATCTAAGGTAAATTAGGGTTAATGTACTTAATATACATGTTTATTAGTACCTTGAACAGAAATAGATACACATGAACAATTTTAAACTCGGGAAAGATGAGATCCATAGGTAGCTGCTGCCTGCAGCAAGGAGGGAGATCAGTAGGAGGCCTTGGCAGAGGACTGCCCAGTGCACTCTCAAGAGTCCTACTTTGTGAGCTTGCACTTTGCGAATAGATTCTAACCTGCTTGTCTTCCAGGACTGGAACGTGGTGTGAACCCCTCTTAGAGCCAGAGTCCAGGCTTAGAGGATCTGTGGGTTTCTCATTCTGCTTCCACTGATAAGCTCTATGCCTGTGGTTAGTTTCATCACTTTTAAGGTGTCAGCAGGTTAGACAGTCTTTGATCCAGCTCAGACATCAGCACAAACTCTAAGGGACAAGTGGAGAACTAGTTTGGACTTCGTCAGCTACGAGTAATTACTGTTTATATATTTTATGTATTTTTCAACAACCTTTAGGATTGTCTTTAACATTTTTTCTCAACTTGAAAGCTGTGCCAAAACAGGCCACAGGCTTGATTTGGCCTTGAGGATGTAGTGCAGACCATTGGTCTAATCCTTTTATTTCATTGATAAAGAATCAGGAACAGAAAAGTTAATCGTTGATCCAAGTTGTGTTACAATAACCAGTGGAAGCACTGGGACTTGAAAATAATTTCCTAGCATGGTATTGTAAATGTTCAGCCCTGTGCTAGCAGTCAGGGAACTGTCTATAAAGGTACAGATAGTAAATGTAAGCTGTGCTAGCCACACGCTCTCTATTGGAGTCACTCACTGTGCTGTCTTCAGGGCAGGAAAAGCTGCTGTAGATGGGATGTAAATTAGTAGATGAGGCTGTGATTCATATGACTTAACTTAAAAAATACAGGGTTGGCCACAGGCTGGACCATGGGGACCCCGTTTTATACCACATTTGACCCTGAGTTTCAGTAAGTTGGTATTTCTTGGCACCACCTGATTTTAATAATCTGAAGAAAAAGCATAAATGAGATCTCAGTTGGCAGGAGTCTTAGTTGGGTTCACGACAGTCTTGTCGAGTTGAATGGCAAGTTGGCAAGTGTCTGGTAACTTGGGTACAAACAAGCTGGATAGAACTTGCTGTGTTTGTCACCAGCCTCAGTGGGAAAAGCCCAGTGGCCTGATTTTATATGGAATAAAATTCTTTAAGCTATGTTGTTTTTATTTCATTTGTTAAGTACTTTGTCCAGGGTCTTTACATTGAGCTACACCTTCAGCCTTTTTTATGTTTTATTTTAATACGGAGTCCTGCTAAGGACATTAACCTGTCCCAACTGGGGTTAAACTTTCCATCCTCCTGCCTCAGCCTCCTAGTATACTGGGCTTACAGACATAAATGATCAGGGCCACTTTATTTTAGTGAGTGTAGTTGCTCTTTTAACTCCAGTCTACAAGATCATAAATGAATAAACTGAGCTCTAACTTCTAACTGAGAACAGATTGTGTTTAATTTAAAAAATGCCTCAGTAAAGTAAAATCATCTTTCTAAGGGTTTTGATTGTGAACCCTTTGGTATAAATGTAAATCTTGTCCTTTTGTATCTTTGGGTTACAGGTATACTTTTAATCATTTATGGGTATGTGCACTATACCAGGGTTTCTCAGCAGTGGCTCCTCTGACATTTTAAACCAACAAATCTTTATTGGGGAAGCCTTGCTGAGCATTGTAGGGTGCTAGCAGCATCCTTGGCCTCAAGCCACAGCATACCAGGGACATGACAGCCAGCAGTGTCTACAGATGGTGCCAACTGTCTGCTAGCCAGAAAATAAATCATCTCTGGTTGAAAAGCCCTGACTTAGAACAGCCACCTGGGGACTGTGGCTGAAAGCAGATACTTTCACAGGGGACTGTTTCGTGAAGGTGCACAGATCATTTCACCAAGGTCTGTTCAGGTCAGGGACAAGGTTGGAGACATCAGGGAGCTCTAGCCAAGTCAGACTGTTTGAACTGGCATCCTGTTTCCTTAGTTAGGTTAGACCTTAATGCCGGTGAGACTTAGAGCTGCTGGCATGGAGAGTGGCTGCAGCTCTGAGGCCAGCGCCCATAGAAACAGCCTGAAGTTGGAGGATGCAGCAGCGTGTGCTTCTCTGCTTCTCTGGTGCACTCACCTGCAGCAGAAGGAGAAGGAAGGAGGAACTGCTCTTGGTTTTTGCGCATCCCCTGCCTTATGATTTACACTCCCTTTAAAATGCCTCTTTGTCTCTTAAGGCTGAGATCGAATTCTTGCTATAAAGGGGCAATTTTAGGTAGTAATTTGTAGGGCTACTGTGTTTTGATGTGATCAGAGAGGCAGTTACTTTTCTAGCTGTTGGCTTGAAATGAAAGCTGCAGTCTGCACATAGATAACAGTTTAAAGTCCTTGGTCAAAATATTTGGAGAGTTCACTAGTATTGGTTTTAGCTATATGGATACTTGAGGCCAGGGTTGTACTACTTAGAATTGGTCCCTATGCCCTTAGCCTGGCCCCTTTGTACTTGTTGAAAGCACAGAATCTCGGGACTTTTCATACCTGCACTTTGACAAGCTATGTAAGCTGTTGCATTGCTTGTTCCAGCTAACAGAAAGTCCTGCTGGGCCAGAATGTGTGAATATTTCCCTGTATCACAGGTGCATCATTCTTGCTGGCTCTGGCATTGTAAGAGTCAGTGAGTGGCCCAGCTGCACTAGCTCTGATGCTGTCCCTTGTTCCCTTTCAAAACATTTTAAAATTTAAATTACTGTAGTTACTAAGTTCAATTCATTTAAAAATGATGAATTCAGAGGAACATTGTTCTCAGTCCTGAGTGCTCTAAACATTGAGAGGAACAATTCCATATGCACACTCTGCAGCTGAGAACACATGTTGAGCCCCCTACAGAGGCTTGCTGCTAATTGCTAGTGTGGTTTGCTGTTACTGACTCGAAGAAGCAGTAACGTGGGTACATACTTCAGCCTTGTTTTCTCCATATGAAAACAGATGGCTTTTCTTTTAATAATACAGTTGACTCAAACTCTTAGTTCATCACAGCCACAATTTGTTTCCATCTGGCACTTAGTATATTTTACCATTTCCTTAGGAAGTGCTTTTAAAATTAGCTTGTATATTTGTCTGGTGGAATTTGAAATATTAATGACTGCAGTGAATACACTTCAGCTTGATGGGAAATAACCTGTTTTCAAAAAATTAAAACAGCGAATCCAGTATGCAAAAACAGACTCTGACATAATATCTAAAATGCGTGGCACTTTTGCTGATAAGGAAAAGAAAAAAGAAAAGAAAAAAGCTAAAACTGTGGAACAAACAGCAACGACTGCAAACAAAAAGCCTGGCCAGGTGAGACAGATAATGTTCATTTTTTGGAAGCTTGTCATACATCTGTGAGATGATCTTTGAAGCAAGTATTTGAGATACATGGGTATTTAAAGGGTGGAATTCTTAAAAGTTGGGATGACCAAGATCTAAAATTCTAGTGATTATATTTAAGCAGCAAAACAAAATGTAGATGTTTACACATGGAGACATACAGAAGTTTTGTTTTCATGTGTATGACATTTAATTCCATCTTTCTCTAAATTATGTTAATATCCATTGGCTTATTTACGTTTTGCTTAGAAATACTGCCTATAAAGACAGTATTGTAAACACTGTATTGTGACTAGTCTGCTCAGAGATTCTTTTTTTCTAGTAATTTATGTATATAAAATCTAATGTGAAATAGGTAAAATGAAATCACCCAAAAAGCCACTTCTGAATTAAAGTGGTTAGAAATCATTTGCACATGGTATGTGCATATTTAATTTTATGAAAAGTAAGACTAGTCCTTGTTTTTCTCATGTATTCTCCATTTCAAAGCATAGATACTAAATTTTATTGTACAATTCTTTAAAATTTAGGGGCAGACTTTTCAGAAATTAAATACCAGGTAAATACATGAATTTTAAATCAGAGTTAAAATGTAAGCTCTTAAAGGAAAATTAAGTGAGGTTACTGGTAGGTTCTGGTCCTAGTATAAATTGCTGAGTATTTGTAGTAGTCTTTTAATATAGCCAATGCGTTTAAAACAAAAGCCCATCTTCCCCAAGGCCACCACCCCCTTCTCCCACTCAGCCCAAGACATAATTTACTTTCCCCTTTCCACCACCTCAGGGAAGACCTCCAATCAGCTCCTCAGGTATTTCTAAAAGTCCCCTTCCAACTCCACCTCTGGCAAAAGGCCATAAAGACCTTTGTTTATTCCCATGGAATTTCTTATCTTTCCACATTCTCTCCCTGTCCTCAAAGAAAATAAAACCCCTTTCCCTTTTTCCTTCTGCCTATTTTTCTGTTGTGTAGGGTACCTGAAATAATTTATCAGTTACAAAGTTTGGAAATGTTATTTTTATGCAGTAATTATAAATACCTGTTGTCTTTTTAGAAGTGTTGAAAATTTTAATTGCTTTCTTATTTATTTATTTATTTATTTATTTATTTAGGGACTATCAACAGCTAATACCCAAGGAAATGCAGCACCAAATCCTCAGGTAACATTTTTTTTCTATATGGTTCTTACTTTAAAATAAAATTATAAAAATTATAACAGTCATACAAAACAACTTTATTTTTGAAACCAAAATTACTCTGTCTACAATAAATCATATGTAAAATTTGATACTACTTTAACGTTAAAAGCTTATGCTTCACATTTTAAATGGTTTTTTTTGTTGTTGTTGTTTTGTTTTGTTTTGTTTTTTGTCTTTTTGAGACAGGGTCTCGCTATGCAGTTCAGGCTGGCCTTGAGCTTACTTTTGTAGCCCAGGCTGGTCTTGAACTTGCACTGATCCTCCTGCCTCAGCCTCCCAAGTGCTGGGATTACAGGCGTGCGCCACCATGCCCGGCCATATTTTAAATGTTAAGAGGAAGAAAACAAAACTGAGTATTCCTTGTTTCCCGTAATGGTTCAGTGACAGAATCCCAATGGCAGATTTGAGTCTTGGAGGGCAAGGAGCAAGGGTGTTGCTGTAGTGTGTGACCAGGCCTTCATCCCCGTGGGCGGTGCTGATGGTTGGTGAGGCTGCGAGCGCTTCTCTTCCTCTTGGCCAAGGCAGCAGTGCCCCTTTCAGAGTCGTGTTTGAGTTGGCCTTGCTCCGACTCTTAGCACAGATATGCTTTAGCCTTCTATTTTGAATCTGTATATGTTTTAGAAATCCTTGCCAAATCTCCACTGAGTGCTTCAAAATCAAGAGCTGAGATTTGTGCTAATGTTTTCATACTTGCTTTCTGTGATATTAATGAGTTTGGCAAGATCCAGAAATCCAGAGATGACTTTGACTTTGTTCACTAAGATTTTTTTCCTCTGATATTAAGTTACTTGCATTTTGTTTTTTCTGCTTCCATTCTTAGCATTTATTGTCCATTTCAGAAATTCCAGCACTTAATTTTCTAAGCGTTGAGTTATTTTTGCTCATTGTTTTTGCACTTGGATCTCTTCTCTCCATGAAACTAGCCTGAAGATGGGACTCTTTGTATGCAGACCTTGATAACCTCAGGGTAGGGCATCAGATCAGTTAATACCTGATAACACATTTGTTTTTAGGTAGACCTGGGTGCTGTGCTAATATTATTCATAGCCTCACCCCAGGCACTGAGTAATGGTTCTCAGCAGTAACTTTGCAGTTCTGTGTTCCATATTGACCAGCAACAACCAAGAGTGCAAAGGAGTACCAGAGTACCAAATGTTACCTGAGTGGGGTGTCCAACTGAGAAGGGGTAACCTCAGTTTAATTAGGTTCTTTTAATTTTGTATTCTTCAGAACCAAATATTCCTATTATAACTGACCTCTAAATGCTTGAAACATACTGTTTTACAAACTTTGTTAAATACCTATGATTGCAGTCTTCAACTTTGGGGTGTTGTGATTTGAACATCTGCTTCACTTAATTGCTGTTAGGTTGTATTTATTTCTTGTTACTGTTTTTCAGTGTTAGTGTTTGTTGTAAGATTTCACAAGCTCGTAAAAACTGGAATAAAGCTCTCTGAAGTTCAGGTTTTAATGTAGGAACCAAATGATTTATAGCACTGTTTATACATATAAGCTAACTTTGCCTCCCTTTTCTTTTGATAGGTCCCTGATTACCCTCCAAACTACATTTTATTCCTTAATAACTTACCAGAAGAGACCAATGAGATGATGTTGTCCATGCTGTTTAATCAGTAAGTTAGCATACAGAAGTCTGTTCCTGGTGTTCTCCCAACATGACACTCAGTACTTCTGTGAGCAGAAGCTGTTTGTCATCCTGCAGCAGTCATTCTTTATGGGTTCATTGATTTGGCCTGGAGCTAATCAAGGATTGAAGCCAACCTACAGATTACCTGCAGATTTAGCCAACAGAAAAATAAGTAGTGTCTGAATATTGAATTATTAGTTCTAACTAGTGAGTAAAACAGGAATCAGAGCTTTACTGTAATGACAAAAACAGAATTAGCATAGATATTTTCAGTTCTTTCCCAGTATTAATTAACACTTCCTCCTAATCAAGATACTTGGTGGTATATGATGGCTTTTTGTGGACCAGTATGAGGAAGGTGCTTACAAATACAAGCACACAGTGGACATTTATACTTGTGTATGTATGTATAAATTGTTTTCCTTTCAGGTTCCCCGGTTTTAAGGAAGTACGTCTTGTACCTGGAAGGCATGATATTGCTTTTGTGGAATTCGAAAATGATGGGCAGGCTGGAGCTGCCAGGGATGCACTACAAGGGTTTAAGATTACGCCATCCCATGCAATGAAGATCACCTATGCCAAGAAATAACCTCAGGACAGGCATTTTTATGGGACTTGGTGTAATTTATGCTTTTGTTGTGATAGTGTGGTCAGGCCATTTTAATGGTTGGACATAGAGGCGAAATAAAAGTGAAATTTTTGTGAAAGTCTTAAATCATCTAGTCTTTCTTTAGTTTTAGCGAACTATGTAATATGAAGGCCTTAATTTTGTACAATAAACTTTTATTTGTATTCTCAGTAATGCTTTGCTTATTGCCCATTCCCCATCATGAAATGCTTATTCTAGTCTAGAACACATCTTAAGCTATGAAACTATGTTTTTTAGTTTCTTTAGAGTAGCTAGTGATAGAGCAACACCCAGACATTTTAACAAAGGTTAAAGAGACTATTAATATTTATAACATCATTCTGAGTATTAGAGAAAGTGAGACCTGAGCAAGATCTAAATTTGATCTTTGTGTCCTTTAAGAAATTGAACATTGTACTTTAATAGAGGTGGGGATTTCATGAGCCTTTTATTCAGTATTTAACAAAGGTTATTTAAGAGCAACTGTGTTTACTACTTTCTAAGAAAACAAGAAATATGTACTTCAAGTTTTACAGTTTATTTTTTCCCCTTGAGGTGACACTTCTTAAGGAGGACCTCTTGGTTATTATCACACCTCATTGTTGAAAACCCCCAAGGAAATAACTTAATCTGTAATCCTTTTTAGGACACGTAGGCTAATTGCCAATGCTAACCTTGCTGTTGCTGTGTAATTCTTAACCACCAACATTCAAAGGTCCTTTAGCAATGTGATTTATGCCTAAGACTATTGATTCTCCCTACTTAGACCCCATGGGGATCTTCGGAAATGGACAACTTTTTGCAGGTATGGCACATGTTAAATACTTTTTGGCATCTGTGTTTTAGTATTGCCTTGACTTGTATACTTACAGAAGGACCACTTTTAGACTTAGGTAAACAGACTATTATGACATCACTTTTGCATGTACATTAAGCAGACCAAAGCAAAATAATTTTTTATCCCTAAAACTGCCACTTTTGGAGATTGCCTTCCCTGAGTAACTTTTTTATCTAGTCCTCAGGTTTGTATACTTTGCTAATGGTGAATTACTCTTGGATGGTAGATGTTTGTTTACTCTCAGTCACTCCTTGTCACAGATCCCAAGCAGCAGTCCATTTTCAGGTGGCTGTGTTAGAGGAAGGCCAGAGTGGCAGAACAATACTGGTAAGGGTTGGCCTTTTTAATGACTTAAACTCTCAGTGCTATTGGGATCTACCTTGGAGGGTTGTAAAAATTGGATCACTTATGAACAGCAAAATTCACCTATTTCAGTGCCCTTTTGATGAGTTAGGGCAATTGTACAGTTAGGCTGTCATCAAGATAAAGAGCTTTCCATCTCCCTTAGAAGATTCCTTGTGCCCCCTGCAGTGAAATGATTCCCTGGGCCATCGGCCCCAGGCACCCACTCTGCTTTCTGTCTTAGTTGGGTGCTTCTGGACTGCCTTTGAGACTGATCTGTGTTGGGCACACGGAGTGGTTTCCTGAGGCAGTCAATGGGCATTTATGTTCCTTCTGTTGAGGGCCATTATCAGTAAGGTGACAGTGGACACACATTCATATACTAGTCTGTGTGACTATGTTGCTAGATTCTGAGCAGAGGAGTAGCCTCTGATGTGCTTTTTAATTTTCTCAGTTCAGATTCAATTTCTAGCTTTTAGTTGTAGAAATGATACACAGAATTCCCATACTTTGCATTACTACTTCCTAACGTTCCTGAATGACTTAAGACTGTTGACCTGATTTCATGTTGTCCCTCACTATGTTCATGTGTATTTAAGTAAAAGATTACTCATAACCACAGTCTTACCAGATTAGAAATTTAATACTAATTCCATGGTACAAAGTTAAGATTTCACTGATAGTCCAAAAACCCAACCTAGTTTCATATTGTGTGTGATTATCATGTCTCTTGAGTTTCCTCAGCCTGTCCTCAGTTTCATACAGAAAGTATCTGTGTATCTATGGATAAATTATATCATGTAAAAGCTATGAATTTATAGCAGTGCTTCAGGCTGTAGTCCAAAGTCCTGAGTGTACTCTAGTTTTACCTGTCCTGGGATATAACCCTCACTAACTCTATTAACCTCAGTGTATGTAAGTTTTTTGCTCAGAACTCTCATAAGTAACTATACTGGAAAGTCAGTCTTCAAGAAAGGAAGGGAAATGTTTTGGTCAAAACGGGATATTTTGCTTTACCTATCACAACTTTTAGGAATGACTGGAGGAAGTATTATAGTTGTGTTTTCTGTACAGTGAATCTCAACTTTACATAGTATGATCACCTAGGAGACATTTTGACTACTTATGCCCAGTCTGTATCTTAGATCAATTAAATCGGAGTGAAACCCAATCCATGAAGTTCTGCCATAGGGACCAACTGGGCATGCATTAATTTCCTGAACCATGAGCCAAATTAAACTTTCCCCTTACTAACGTTTCAGAGATTGCAGATGAACTGAGAAATGCAAATAAGTTTTTACATATTGTTAGAGGATAGCATCAGACCCGTGACCTTGGCAGGGTTAAGTTGTGGATGTGGGGTATTGTGTTTTCAAGAACTGAGATCAAGCATGATGCAGAATCCATGAGGAAGAGAAGGCATGGGAATCTACAAGGCAGTGGGACCAGGCAGTAGAAGAGAGAGGAGGCCACAGTAAGGAGACTGCTGCTCTGCTTCCTGGAGCTTCCCCTTCGATGCTAAAGGAGCCAGAGCCCCGCCTTCCCTTTTTCATATCTTGGTACAGGCTCTCACGCTACACAGCTCAGACTGATAGTGATCCTCCTGTTTTCAGCCTGCCCAGCACTGGGATTACAGGTCTGTGCCACATACCTGGTCTCTGGCCGGCTCAGCACAACAGGGGGCAGGGCCAGTACAACTTGCGGTGCTTAGGATTGAACCCTAGTTACAGCTACCTTTTTTAAGAACCACAAACTAGATTTGAAGAATGCATCTAAAGTCCAGAAGAATGAGGTAAGCAAGCTCTGGACAGTGCCCAGCTCGGACTCGAGTGACTGCAGTGCTTGGAACACTGGGCACATCTGCTCGTTGCATTATTGCAAGTTCATGCTCCTATTCACTAGCAACACTTTACCCAGCAGTCTCTAGTCTCTCTCCCAGCTTTGCCCAGTGCAGATACCAGAGTATCCCAGGCCTCCCAAGGGTGTGCCTACAAGGTTGTTTGGCATCTCTATTTTTTCATCTTCAAAAGACCCATCAAAGCTTCACATGAGCCTTGGCCTTGTAATAGTTGTAATAGCAAAAATGTGCCCACCTTCACCATTTTACCCTGTCCTGGACGGCCTGAGCATTGCATGACAATCTGAGTTTATACGCTCCCCATTTCTTAAAGTGTCTCTTGGATGGCAGTTGTCTTTTAGCTCTCCCATGTAGAGGGCTGGCTGGAGACTGTGGCTGCGAAGCAGCTGCCCAAGCAGGATAAAGATTGAGTCCGTGCTTTAGTTTTCCCAGAGATGCTTTTAGCCTCCTAGATTATAGGAAAGAAAAATACACTAACATTCTGCTTTCAAAAATGATTTCAATCTCATCCTTTCCTTGACATGCAGAAGGAAATGGAAGACTTAATCCCAATTCTAATTTGACAGCATTATGTGGAAATAGCAAAGGACCACAAGCCTTCTGGATGACCTTTACATTAGGAAAGGGAGTGGGACAATTGTGACCCTCAATTTCCTTGTCCATAATGAAAGTATTGAATAAAGCAAGCCTCCAAGTTAAAAGACAACTGTACAAAAAAAATCTTTCTGTAAACAAAACACACATACACACATACACCCCAAATCCCTTTTACATAGGAACAGTAGGACTAATGCATTCACTTAATCATATATATGCATATATAGACCCCAAATTATAAATCTTTTTATTATACTATGAGCATATTTTGCTTTACCAATTAATCCCTTAGAAAGTTATTTTCCTCTAAATTAGTAAATTGAACTCTTGTTCCTTATTTTATATGCCTTAGGGCTACAGGGAGGAGGTACCGCTTGAAGCCACACCATCAACAGAGTTGGAAGAGGCATTGACAGGAATCTACTCAAGAAAAAGTGGGTTGGGTGGCATGGCTGTCCACATCATCAGAGAGATGCCAGCCCTGGATACCCTGTAAAAGGCTGTAACCATTTGTCCCTCCTAATAGAACATAAAATATGGAGCCAAAGCCTTTTAAAAGTCACTGCTGTACATCTAGTGCCTAGAATAGCATCTGGCGCACAGTAAGTGCTCAGTAGAGGTTTGTTGAATAGATGGTGCTACTCTTCATGGGAAGCAGGCCCAGAAACACAGAAGGAAAGGTACCACAAACCTCTGATGTTACCTGCTTCTCAATGACACATAAGTGTTTTGAGCCTGAATTGTGCACATCTTAGAGGAGATTACTTTAACATGGATCACCAATATGTGTCTGTGTGCTAAAGTCTTGGCCCCCAGGATGACACTAGGAGTGGGTGGAGCCTCTGAGAGATGGGGGCCCAGTAACTAGCCCTTAGGTCATTGGCTGTTTGCCCTGGCCAAGAATTGCAGGACCCTGTCTGGTCACTTTCTCCTCCTCCTCCACTGCTTCCTACCCATGAACTAATCAAGTCTTCTACCACAGACTCACAACTGGATGTCTTCTCTACAGGCATAAGTAGTGAAACTATGGACTGAAACTTCCCAAACATGAGCTAAAATCACCTTTCCCGTTTCTAAGTTTATTGTGTCAGGTATGTGTCAAAGTGATGTAAAACTTACCTATGCACAAGTGAAGAGGGCTAGAGAGATAGCTCAGTAGAATAAATACTTGCTTGGCAAGCGCAGGGTCCTAAGTTCAGTCCCCAGTACTGGAAAAAAAAAAAAAAAAAAAAAGACTGATCCTTTCTTCCTGATCCATCTCTCTTCTTTCTCCATTGGTGGGGTCATAATGTGCCACCAACTAGTATGTTTAGTATGTTATAATCTGCCACTGGTCTGGGACCAGCATAACTTCGAAAATCTCTTTCACAAAGTATTTGTATTCATGGGGCTGGGGAGATAGCTCAGCAGTCTAAGCGCCTGCTGGGCAAGTGCAAGGACCTGGTTTTGATATACTGTACCACATGCCATGCCATTCCTGCCCCAAACCATGCCAGCTACCAAGACCAGGTGTGATGGGGCATGCCTGTAATCCCAGCACTGGGGAGGCTGAGAGGAAGATCACTAGGAGTCCGAGCTGCATAGCAAGACCCTGTACCAAACAAATAAATAAAGATTTTAAAAAAGGATTTGTATTCATAAGAATCTTTCACTTATGTAAATTCAGGGCCTGGCAGGATGGCTCAGTGGTCTAAAGCGCCTGCTTAGGAAAGCTTAGGTGGCTGCAGGGACCGCGGTTCCATCCCAGGCACCACATGCTGCACCAGCCCTGCCCTCAGGGCAGGCTGAGCTGGCCATAAAAATAAATAAACAAAAGTTCTGAAACATGAAAAAATAAATAAATAAAGTAAATTCAGATATTTACTAATTAGATTTCTTAAAACTATTTTACTAAAGATAGAGAGTTCACATGTTGAAAATAGTATGTCTTTGCTCTTAAGATGGAAGCGTATGAGAGTGAAATTTATTTTTTTTTTATTTTTACTTATTTATTTTTTTTCTTGTTTCAGAACCTTTGTTTGTTTATTCACTCATTTTTATGGCCGACTCAGCCCACCCCGAGGGCAGGGCTGGCGCAGCATGTGGTGCCGGGGATCGAACCGTGGTCCCTGAAGCCGCCCAAGCTTTTCCCAAGCAGGCGCTTTAGACCACTGAGCCATCCCGCCGGGCCCAAGAGAGTGAAATTTCAAATGTAAAAAATAGTTCAAAATTCTCATGGTCCTCTTAGCAATGTACTTTTGACAGAGGTAATAAACTACCTCAATAAAAAGTTCATTTAGCTTTATCAATGGTATACCGTTAGGAGTTTCATTTGTGTGCGAAAGTCCTCGAGTCTGGCTGCCTTTGGAAAATCCTAAGGTCAGGAGCCCCTGGGGTCTGGGAGTGGCGATGAGAGTAGGAGTGGTGGACCTTTCTCAGTGATCAGGGCTATTTACCCAGAGCTTTAGCTTTCACAAAAAAGGCAGGAATCACTGCACTCAGTTCCCACTCCTAGGCAGAGTGCCAGTCAAAACAGCTAGAAGGAAGATGACAAGAATATTGTTGCTTTTCCTCCCTGGTCTCATAACTGTATGTTCGGGAAATGGGGTATTTATGGACAGACTTGCTTCCAAGAAGCTGTGCGTGGATGACGGGTGTGTCTGTAAGGAATATTTTATTCTTTTCATTATCTTTCTATGATATAATTGAAAGTACTCCACAACAACATAAACTGAATTGTACTTGGAAGTGAATTTTCTCTAATATCTGTTTTATCAGCATGGGGTCTTGTGGTCTGCAAGTTTGGTATCTGACAATAGAGAGCGCACTTTGTCATTGCTCTAGTGTTTTGGCTCTAATTCTTCTTGAATTGAACCCCAGCTGCACCCTGGGTGATATTAGTCACTCTGACTTCCTAGTTTTGTTCTGCTTTGCCTTTTTACTATTATGAAATGTCACTTCAATTTGTATTTTTTTTATCTTCCAGATACTATTTCTCTGGCTAGAGCCCAAGAAGATTACAATGCCCCAGACTGCAGATTCATTAACGTTAAAAAAGGGCAGCAGATCTACATTTACTCAAAGTTGGTCAAAGAAAACAAAGCTGGAGAATTCTGGGCTGGCACTGTAAGAGGAGATTATTCAAAATATGCACACATAGGACATGTGTGCTGTTCTTTATTTTCCTTCAGTTTCCTATCCTCAACCCATTGTAGTGTTTAAAAGTAGCTAGTAAGAACAATACAAAAATAAATGCAAATGCAAAAAAGTTCCGGTATATTTGCTCTTATTACATTTTAAAGAAATAAAGATAATTTCATAACAAAACCGAGGTAGGTTAATGTTGTATTTTGGTAAAAGGGGGGGAATACACATCTTGAGGCTTGTACATTCCATAGCATTGGAATCTCTTTCAAAAATGTGTAGGTTTGCCAAGTAAAAGGTCTTTGTGTTGGCAGTCAGTCTGTTTCACTATTGTTTTAGGAAACTTCAGCAGCATCTCTAATTCCAAAGATCTGTTTCCTTTAGTTAAAACAGACAGGGCCGAGGGGAGGGATGAAGCCAGAGTAATTTACAGCTTTTACCACCTGAAAGGTAAGTCCTAAAGAAATCAAAGATTGCATTTAATTGTTCTAGTATCTGTTCATTTGAATTGCTAAAAACCAAGGAAAACGTATACTTAAGTATGTCTATTTGCTTTAAAAAAAAAAAAAAAAAAAAAAAAAAAAGACTTTTTAATGGGTTTCAAAGAGATTTCAGGCAAATTACAAGATTGCATAAAAGAAAGTAATGCTCAAGTAATGAGACCAGTCAAAACAGGCCATAAGAAAACACTACGTAGCTCCCATGGGTTACCTTAGTAAGAGAAGCTCAAACTCTGGAGTCCCCTGGCACACAGAGCAAAGAAAAGGCGTTGGCAGTTGTGGAATTCTTGCTCTCGAGAGACCCTCGCATCTCGTTGCACTGACTTGTACTCCCCTGGACACTCAGGTCTACGGTGGTCACCAGGCCGAGATGGGAATCGTGGGTTATTTCCCCAGCAGCTTGGTTAAGGAGCAACATGTGTACCAGGAAGCCACCAAGGAAATTCCCACCACAGTAAGTCTCTCAGATCCTGGGGACTGTAGGTTGACTCAGCTAATGCACTACACAGCTGAGGGGATGTGTAAAGCAAGTCCCCATGCCCAACAACTTTTCTGAGACACTGAGATTTGGGGAAGCATTTAGGCCAACTATCAATGTTGAGAGATTTGTGTGCTTGTTCTGTACACCTTTGATTTGAGCTCATTATTGACTTTATATTCCTTTTTTTTTTTTTTGCTGTATTTTTTCTATTTTAGTAGGTTTATAGTTTCCTAGTAGGAATCAATTTGATGTATTGATATATATGTGTTATGAAATGAACATTACAATAGTTTGTTAACATCTGTCACCACATAGAGTGAGCTGTGCTTTGTGTGTGTGTGTGAGAGAGAGAGAGACAGAGACAGAGAGAGACAGAGAGACAGGGAGAGAGTTTTATTTTTTTATTTTTTATTTTTTTTAGAATTTTTTTTCTTGTTTCAGAACTTTTGTTTGTTTATTTATTTATTTATTTTTTTTATGGCCGGCTCAGCAGTAGCATGTGGTGCCAGAGATCGAACCGCGGTTCCTGCAGGCGCCTAAGCTTTTCCTAAGCAGGCGCTTTAGACCACTGAGCCATCCTGCTGGGCCCAGAGAGAGAGTTTTAAAGCAAATCTCAAGTATACAGTTCAGTACTTTTGTTTTAGATTAGAGTTATCCTGGAAGAAGTCCATGTCATAAAGAAACCAAATTAGTATTCACCAACACTTACAGAAAGTTTGCCTTGATTTAAAGACTATAAGTTGCGGGAAAAATTAGCACCTGTTTTGCTAAGATCAAAACATTCTGGAAAAAATCTTTGCCTTATTTTTGTACCTTTTTTTTTTTCTATTTATGTTTGAAATAAAATCATCTTCTTACTAATGCCCTCAGGTTCTGTAAACTCCTGGCAAAAATAAAAGATCCTTTCTGAGCTGCTTTGCAAGGTGGATGTTTTGAAGTTCTTCTCCAGAAACTAATTACTGAGCTTCACATAGGGCACAGCCTACACAAATCCACCTCGCTTGTCAGGGCTTCTGAGTACAGTGCTTGATCTGTCAAATAACCAGAAATTAAGTTTATCTGAGGACCTTCATCTTAAGGAGTTTTTGACTTCAGATGATAATTATTTTATATTCTTTGAGGTTCAACCTTGACTTATTTTTAAATCTAATTTTCTGTTCTATTAAATCTGATTTTAAATAAAGAACTTACATCTGTTCTCTGGCCCTGTCTGCTTAATTCAGTCCTTTTTAGTCTTTTGGTTTTTTCCCCCTAGGATATTGATTTCTTCTGTGAATAAGAAATTAAACTACAAGTAAAAGAAAACACCAAAACTGAAGAAAAACAAGAGCAAGACCAACCAGAAATGCACATATCTATGTTCTGGCTTTTTGAAGAGTTTGTCATGCTAGAGGAGAGGGAATAGAGGGTCCAGAGGTAGCAGGCAAAAGACTTTCAACTTGTTTTCCACTGGCTTGGTCTCTTCACAAACCTGAGTAAGACTGCATTGGGATCACATGAGTGAATTAAAACCAAAGTTATTTTTCACCCTAGAGAATCTTTCCTTACTTTAAGGATATGCACAGAAAATGCGGGATGCCAGTTATTTCTAAATACTAATTCTCTCCAGATCTTGGACTTTCCGCATATACATGGGTGGGTCAGAAATCTTATCTTTGGGAGTAAAATTTTCTAGTTATGTGTACCTAAGTTAAGGGGTGGCTCATTAAGGACAATTCTAGTAGCTTTTGTTATTGTTAGTGGTTGAAGTTTGGATTTGAAGCTATTATGAATTAAAAGAAACCAGCGTTTTTGGACTCATAAATGCCAAGATTGTGCTTTTGAATTTCTCTTTTGAAAACCTTCACAGTTTTTCAATGGAAAGATTTCACTTTTACATAATCAACATTACTCTATCCATTAAATAAGCTGAAATGAATTATGTTCCCTTCATTATGAGCACTTGTTTACTGTTATTCAAGCATCAAGTCATTAAAAGGCTGTGACTTCTTTTCTCTATTTCTATCTCAATGGTTATTTTCTTCTTTTCTAATTTCTCTCATCAAGCGTGATGTACTAGTAGCAATAAATCTGATAAGGAAATGCAGGTTTTGAGGTTCTGATTGGCCCATGAATTTTTCTGTATTTAACTGGAAATGTGGACACTGTTTGTGTTTTTTAATATAATTATTTTGATGTATTCATAAGTTTTTGTTTGTTTATGTGTAATTAATACCCCTGTACTGTACTAAAACCTCACAAATTCTGAGCTGATCTTTTTTTACCTGTCATTCCTGATAGCCTGGGGGCTTTGCCCTGCTGTGGGTTTCAGGGTGAAGAGGGAAGCAGAAGAGACCTTCCTGGCCTATCAGTCAGACACTGAGGGCAGTGTCATTTTCCAGTTATATCCTTTGTGACTTTGAGTGAACATTATTTGCCAAGTTTTTTATGGAGGCCAGATGAGTGAAATAGTACCTGAAAGAAACCAGATCCCAAGCTGCCAGAGTTGCTTTCACTCTAGCTCACTTTATTCTATTAAAAGGTACCAGATAGCAGCAAAAAATTCAGGTGTATGGTATTTATCCTGTTTCGTTTTCTTTTTCTTGGCCTTCCCACTGTAGATGCCCTGTTGCCCCACGAGGCACTCAACACACCCCATGACCCACCTGAGCAGCTCAGGACCCAGCCTTGCCCCATGCTTGGGCTCTGCAGCAGAAATCCTGCCCTTCCTTTCTCACTCAGCTCCCACCCACCAGACCTGATCCATCTAGATGTGCCTGATTACTGACTCCTATGAGTCTCCTGGGAGCTTATTTGTGTTGAAAGAAAGTGCAGGCAGGGATTTCAGTGCCAAGAATACCCCCAGGAGCTGGACAGGCGGCAGAATCTTGGGCCACTGTAGACCTGAATCAGAAACCCGCTTTCAGCAAGAACTTCAGGGGATTCCTTGCACAGCAAACAGACTGATCTTAGTTTCATGTTGCATTTTGAAGATAAAGAAATAATGAAATAAATAACCTGGGTGATGAAGCTGAAGATAGCACAGGATTTCTAGGTTCTGAACCCCACCTGACCTAGCACACTGCAGCCTCTCTGGTCTGTTGGAAAGGGGGATGAGCAGAGGTGGTGTGAGAGTTTGAGGCAATGAGCCCTCTGAGACCTCTCAGCTGAAGGATTTTGGCATTTTAGTACCTATAAGAGGTTGCCACCTGATGGCATTAAAAAGTCACTTCCCAATAAAACCCCCAAATCTGTGACTTTTGTGTTTGTAAGCTTCCTAGCTACCCCAAGATAAGTACCTTGCAGACCTGCGCCCACATCTCAGGCTGTGGCCTAGCAGTCTTGTGGGGGCTGCTAAACCTGGCCACCTGAGCACCCAAGGCCCAGCCTCTCCTTAAGCATTTCTGCTCCTCAGTTCAGTCCCTCTCAGCTGAGATGCAATGCGAAGTTTCAGATCCTCAGTCCCTGTTCCCAGCTTTACTGCTCTGATCTTGCCTCTCTTCAGACATCTAAAGATAGATTAAACAACATTAAGCAGAGCAGGGGAGCTGCGGCCACTCCTCTTTAATCTATGAGATAGTTAATTCCATCTGCAGAGTGTGAGCTTTATGATGCAGCTTGTAGTGCCTCCCCCTGAGAGAGAAAAAAGAAATTCAGTCCTCTATCTCTGACATCAAAGAATAAAACTCCTACCTGTGGAAGCATAAACAGTGTGCGGCAGTGATTGCAGGTAGGTTTCAAGAGCTATCTGAGGATAAGGGATTGCCTTTCCCTATAGCAGAGCTCTCTAAAGCCCCTGCGGGGTGTGCAGGGGGGGTGATACATTGACTATTTTTCTAGTATTATAATAAAAGACATAGTGCCATTAACCCTCCTCAAAATATACCCCCTCACTTCAAAACACACTAGTTGACCCCACCTTTTTTGAGCAAGGATGTCACTATGTATTCCAGGCTGGCCTTAAACTCAAGGCAATCCTCCTGTGACAGCCTCCTGAGTACGGGATTGCAGGCCTGTGCTATCGTGTTCAGCTTCATCGTATTTTTTGTGCTGCTCTCTGATGCAGCTCCAAAGTCCCCTTTTGTAAGTGTAAAGCTTGCCCTGTCATAGCTGCCTCAGCAGTTTGCACTGATACAAAATACTTGATTTCTTGGTGCCCGGCAGGATCGCTCAATGGTCTAAAGTGCCTACAGGCGGCTGCAGGGACCGCGGTTCGATCCCTGGCACCACATGCTGCACCAGCCTTGACCTCAGGGCAAGCTGAGCTGGCCATAAAAATAAATAAGCAAACAAACAGAAGTTCTGAAACAAGAAAATAAAATAAAATAATTTTTAAAAAAACAAAATACTTTATTTCTTTCTTGTCTTTTGGAGATAGGATCTTATTATACAGTTGAGGTTACCCTTGAGCTCACTTTGTAGCCCAGGCTGTTCTTGAACTCACAGTGATTCTCCTGTCTCAGCCTCCTGAGTGCTGGAATTACAGACATTACACTTTGCAGGACTATTTTGACTTTGAGGAAAAGCCAGAAGTCTCAGTGTCAGACCTGGGAAATAGGGAGGATGAGGACACTTGGTCATGTTCTCACAGGCCTGCTTTTCCACAGGAGGCACACTGTAGCACTTACCTATAGACGCACACAGGACTTCCTGAACTACTTCAGAAATTAGCCTGAATGATGAGATAGGTGTGCTTCAAGTGAGTAAGAGCCTTTGGAGGAAGATTAATGATAGTGAATCTTTTACTGTAATAATTCTTACTTTTTTCTTGAGACAGGGTCTGGTTCTACAGTTCAGACTGGTCTTGAACCTACTATGTAGCCTAGGCTGGTGCTCAATTCAAAGCAGTCTTCCCGACTCAGCCTTCTGAGTGCTGGGATTATAGGCATCCACCATTACATTAGTCATGGCACAGATAAGAAAGAAATCACAGCTACTGACTCAGACCATCTGGACTTTCTAGGTCAGAGATATTTGTGACACTTGAGGACTTCTTAAAACTTTGTAATTTTATTTTGTTTCAAGATCAAATGAAATTATCTGAAATACTTCAAAACTCCTTCCGCTAGCAATTTGGTGATATGGCATAAACATAACTTAGATTCCAAGCCCAAAGTCTGCCACAGCCCTTTATGAATCCCAGCATGCAAAAGTCAGGTCACACTATCAAGGCCCAGCATACTGGAGCTGTGTAGAATCTGCTTCTCCAAAAGCACGTGAACAAATCAACTATGGTAAAATGAAACTAAAAATCAGAAAGCTTTAAAATAGTTTCGAGTTGAAAAAATACTATAGATTTTTTTTGAAGTGAATTAAAGATATTGCTTGAACACCTTTGTTTCATTATTTTCTCCCTAGCTTCGTCTAGGCACCTTGTCTGTATGGCACATTCTGAGCTCGGTGATGCAAACATGAGAAAACACACGCAAGTGCACACACACACACAGAGGCATGACAAATGCTATCTTTACAAAAGCTGCTGTGACATCTTCCTTGCCTTCATTATCAGGAAGTGTCTGATGCTCTGTCAAAATGATATGTTTAAAAGTATAAGCAGAAGAAAACACATGCAGTCTCCTGTCAGGAGAGCCCTGTCCTTCCTTAGGCTCCCATGCATTCCTACTGTCAGTCTCTGTGGCTCGCACCCTCCCAGATTCTTGAGAGACAGTGTGGGTGGCAGGCAGCCCCTGGCTCATCCTGCTGTCCCAGAAGCAACCAACAGTGACTTCCCTTGACTTTAGCCAAGTGCTTGTACTTGGGATGACTCACAAGTAAGTGCTCAAGGTCCTTCAGAATGAAACCTCTAATCTTGCAGAAGTTGTTGACCCGGCCCAAAATAATGTGGCTGTAGATCTGCAGAATCTTCATTTTCAACGTACTGGTTTCTGAACTCTCTTTCCTGGTTTCTTTGTGGGAGCAAACATTCAGCAGATGGTAAGCAAGGGTAGCTCAAGGCAGACTTTGGGTCATCTGCCAACAGCACTGGGTGATCATATCTATCTATCTATCTAT
Source organism: Myocastor coypus (assembly GCA_004027025.1). NCBI lineage: Eukaryota > Metazoa > Chordata > Mammalia > Rodentia > Myocastoridae > Myocastor > Myocastor coypus. The sequence goes on from PVJA010006092.1 coordinate 39,081, forward strand.
CTATCTATCTGTCTATCTAATCTATCTATTATCTATCTGTCTGTGTCTGTCTGTCTGTCTGTCTATCTCTCTATCTAGTATAGGGTTTACAGGGTCTCACTATGCAGATCAGACTTGTACTGATCCTCCTGTTTTCAGGCTCCCATGTACCAGGATTACAGGTGCACAGCACCAACCACCATGCCCAGTCTCAGTCGTCTGCCTAAGCAGGCACTTTAATCCACTGAGCTATCTGGCTAGCCCTGAGTGATCATTCTTAATGGCTGGCCTACCTACTATTGCTGTAGCTGCTAGTGTTATCTTTTGTTAAATGTTTCACCTCCAGTTTGAGAGGCTAGTAGTCAGGATGGGTGCATTTTGCTTGCTGCAAAGCTGCAGGAAAGAATCAGAAGTCATACTCCTTATGAGGTGTGGAGTACAGACCCGTTCTTCAGGTTCCTGTGAATCCTTAAGGTCCTTTCTGAACCAGACTTAGCAAGGTTTTTTTGGACTTGCTGTGTGCACAGGTGTGGCACAGTGGATCACTGTCCTGATCAGGCACTAAAGTCAACTTCTGCCAGAAACATCCAGGTGATCTGGGCCCCCTTGTCCCACCTCCCACTCCCAAACTGCCTCCGCGAGAACACAGTCTAAAGGAAACAAAGCCGAGTCACACGTGACCTAGTTCAGTGCTCACAAGGAACAGGGTGACTCAATCCAGCAGCAGTTATTGGGCAGTGAAGATTAAAAAGAAGAAAGAGAACACCTTGGCATGTTTTATAAGCCTGGAGGGAAGGTAATTGATATGAGCGGCCTTCTCATTAGCAACCCCTGCTCCTGACCTGAGATAAATGCGGTCCTTTATTGCTTCTTGTGTTTACTGGCTGAGCAGACATGTGTGCCCTAGTGGATCCAATTCAGCACAGGGAAATATGAGTAAATAAGCTCACTCGTGTATTTAAATCAGTCTGGAGGGGCTGAGTACTTCAGCTCTGAGTGGAGAGAAGGAACAGGAGCAAGCGACAGGAAGACTCTCATTTCTGCAGCAATCGCTTACATCTGTTTGGAAATGATGAAGACAAAATAAGATAAACAAATGGCTTCAGCTTCAAATATTGCTCCCTCTAACCTTGAAGCACAACTTTAGGGCTTCCAATGTCTTCCGAGTGGAATCACTGACAAATACCATGGTGTATGAGCGGTTTAATCAGGAAAATGATCTATCGATCCATAGGCTTTATATAATTGACCCTCTGTATAATCTTGCCCATTATTAACCAAGACAGCGATTGCTCCCCAACTCCTGATTTAAATATTTTTCTAAGGAGAAATTACTTGGCTGTCACCCGTGAGCAATTGTTTTAATCATTTTTCTCAGGCGCACACCACGCTGAAGTCAGCACCTTGGAGGGTAAGAGATGAGCTGGTTCTGCTAGCGGTCTCCCACCTCTCCCACCTCCTCGCTGCTGGCCTTGCTTATCTGCTTCCTGTTTGCTTCAGCATGTGAATTTATCCAGCCAAATGAATCAGTTGGGAAGGGAGCGCTAATTGGTTTGAGTGAAGCTGTGTCAGCCTGCAGAAAAAGAAAGTGCCAACATCAACTTGGAGATTTCCACCAACCACAGACAGAGTCCTTGGGCCGGGGCCTCTGGCACCCAACCAGCCCTCTTGCGGGACTCTCCATCATCGCTCGTGGTTCGCCAGCTCCCTTCCAGTTCCTTAGCTTGCCCTGCCTTGTGACTCCAAAATGATTTAAGGAACTGTTCAAAATTAGCTACTAGATCTTTCCCTGGTTTGTGTGTATTGTCCCTCCAAGCCTCATAGAGTCATTGAGGAGCAGTTCTACAGTTTGTGGTTAATTCATGATTCAACACAGATTATGGGACTGCGTACTGCTGGGATTATGGGACTGAGTGCTATATCCAGCCTGGGGCAGTTAGCCAGAATGTAACATAAGAGAGACAGAGAGGCAGACTTGCTCTCTGTAGCCACTGTTGCTGTTGCTCCTCCTCTGCTCTCTGCTCTTCGCCACCATCATAAAAGGTTACTCTCTGTCATGTGCCACTCTGGATGGAGCTAGTTGAGTGTGGAATGAAACCTCCAGTAACTGTGAGCTAAATAAGCCTTTTGTTCCTTTGAGTGTTGAGCATTTGTCCCAGCAAAGAGAGAAAAGTAATGGAGATACCCAGGAACTTTCAGTTACACTTCTAGGGCCACCACAAAGACATTAGCATACACAGCCTAAGTTTTGACTCCTGAGTACCACAAGGTGTCACGCCACTGTCTGGGAACTGGTTTCAGCCAGTGCTCCATGGACAGCTTACAGCAGAGGGGTCTCCTGGTCCTGCCGCATGCTGTTCTATTGGCTCTAGCAACCAGGCAGAGGGTCATGGGGAATGAAATCAATGTTTGTGAGCACCAGCAATGAACCGATGTTGTAGATTTAGCTCCCAGCTGCACAGCTGAGGAGGGGATTTATGCATAGCGACTGTTAGAGCTTAGATCTACACTGTCTCCCTGCAGTCCGTGTGTTGAAAGCTCTATCCCCATGGTGTTAGTGCTCACAGGTAGGGCTCTAGGAGGTGATTGGATCGCAAGGGCTCTAATCTCATCAGTTTATTAAGCCATTGGAGGGTTCTTAGTTGAATGTCTACTTCAAGGTGGAGAAAGTTTCAGGAAATAGAGGCCAGGTAGATGAAGCAGGGCATGGGATGGAGCCTTTGAAGGGAATGTTTTGTTCTCAAATCCTTCTATCCTGACCCCATTTTCCTGCTACCGTGAGGGGAGCAGCTTTGCTCCACCATGTACCTCCTGCCATACCAAGCTGCCATGGACTGACAGCTCTGGAACTGTGAGCCAGAAATAAGACTGTTTTGAGTTAAGGTGATTTTCTTAGGTATCTTGTGACAGCAATGGAAAATGTACTAACATGGAGAATTCTGCAAGACTGACTTCCAAGGGGAAAACGTAAAGGAGACAGGGACAGAAGGGCAGAGAAGGAGTAGGGGCTATCCCAGGCAGGCTGGCATGTCAGGGCACACTAGAGTGTGGCAACTTCTAGTTCAGTGCCCTAGACCAGAGCTGAACAATCTGAGTTTCTTTCTGGCCTGCCAGGCTTTGCCAGGGTCTGAGTGTGCCCCTCAAATTTTATGTGCTGGGAAATGAATACACAAAGTCGGATGTTAATGTACAGCTGAGAGAGGGTCAGATCAGTAGGGCCTGCCATTTGTGGATTAATGTAGTCAAGGACTATTATGGGCTGTGTCCTATCCCCACAGTGGCTCTGTTAGGCCAGTCCTTGCGATGCTTCAGGAGCACTTTGCTCTGTCTTCTCAAGCAGCACCTTTTGCCATAATGCAGAAGCCCTTACCAGATGCCAAAACCAGGCTCTTGGACCTCTCAGCCTCTGGAACTGTGAAGTAAATAAACCTTTATTTTGTACAAATTATTTAGCCTCAGGCATTGGTCAGAAAATGGCAGAAAGTGGTCTCAGATATCATTGATTAGGGCCGTGTTGGGGAGCCTCATCTCAGGAAATTCCGTATAAAGGCAAAGCAGTCCTGTAAAGGCTGTGGATGAGGAGCTGGGAAACCAAACGCAGATTCCTCGGGGAATGTGGAGAGGCCGAAATGACATCCCAGGGCAGTAAGGCGTCACAGTAACTTTTGCTTTTCATTTCATTTCATCCTCGCATAATCTCGGAAAATGCACAAATCCCTGTCAACCGCTGTGTGGGGACCGAGGCTACTCTGGCCTCTGATTTCCTCCTGGATTTGCTTCTGGAAACCCCGAAACTTCCTGACACGCACAGCAGCTATGGAAAGCTTTGGTGGGACGAGAGTGCCCTCGAGTGGTCAGATAGGGTTTTAAATTGAACTGCGCCAGCCGGGGTCTCCGTAGTAGCCTATGGAGCCGCCTCTTCGTTCTGCCTTGGCCCCAACATCCACTTTCTCAAAATTTGCCCACCACCCAGCAATGCAGGTTTATTAACATGCGTCTTTTGCTGGCCTCTTAATAGATTCAACTAAATAGAAAACTCCCACGTTGGACGAGAGCTAAGATTTCATTTTCAGATCTATCTTGCATGTTTGCTTTTGATACGGAGCCCCGCAGAGTTTATAATTTGTTTTCGCTGATTTAATTCGTTTATGGAAAAGCCACAATAGCACCTTGCACTCAGAGAATAGAAACTTGCCTAGAAAACAATTAACATGATGCTTAACTTTCTCCAGGGGTGCCGTAGGGTGGCCGAGAGGCCCAGGATCAGTCTGAGCCCTGTGTGGCTCTGTGACGCGTAGGACCTGACAGCTTGCTGGGCCACCCGGAACGCGACCAGGACACCCTGAGGGGAAATTATTAATAAACACACCCTGAGTTTTTATTTGAGCTGGCAGTGTGTGTGTGTGTGTGTGTGTGTGTGTGTGTCTGTCTGTCTGTCTGTCTGTCTGTCTGTCTTCATTAGGGGTGACTTTGACTGTCCCCCACAGGAAACAGAGACCTATTTTGTGGGCATAGAGTGGGCCAAGGCCTGGGGGGGTCATAAAACTCTGCACGATGCAGAACTTCCCCTCCCCACTATTGTATTCCAGAGTTGAAGGTGAATAGTGCGGCGGCTGAGACGCTGTACTTCTGAGAAGCGACATTAATCATCCTGTGAGGTCTGAAAGAATGACAAATGCTAGGAAGGCCTAAACAATTATCTGGCTAGGTGTTTGTTTTCCAAGTCCAATCTGGAGAGTATTTGTTTTGTAACGAGCCATTAGGTAGAGCTGGTACCTGAGAAATAAGTCTGCGCCGCTCACCCTGGCGTTCTCCTCAACACACCGGCCAAACCGTGGGCACAGAGATAGAATCGGCGTCTGCAGTCTGCAGCTCACAAGCCCACACCTAGGTGCTTTCTTGGGAATTTTACGTGTGTCATGCCCTAATTGCGCACAGCCTTGCCCTCAGTCGAACATTTTGCCAAATGCTCCCATGAGCCTCTGCAGGAGGGGCCCGGGCTTGTGAGGGCTGGTATATGACGGGTCCGGCAGGGTTCTCCACATCACTTCTGGCGTCCTCTTCCATCTCTCTGAGATGGCTTAATTGCTTTTCAAACAGCTATCATGTCCTCCTCCCTCTCCAGCTCCCTCCTGAAGATGATTACAATGTTCTATTATTTTTCAAATAAAAATAGCACTTCTTTACCCCTTCTAATGTATGCATTGCTCAAGTAAGTAGCACCAGCTGTCTCTACCCTCTGGGGAATCTATTTTCCTTTATTTCCTTCCCCTCTTTGCTATTGTCATCCAGTTTAACCTTTCTGGGGAGAGTTTCCCAGGCACATCAGTCTCTACATAAGGTCTCCGTGCATTTATAGATACAACGAAAATTTAAACACTGCACGCTGAACCCAATATTGACATTTCTCAATTCATAGAGAAGGAATTCATTTAAACATTAATAACAAAAAGCGCAATGTACTTCATAGCGTATTATTCAATTCCGAGAAGAAGAGAAAAAGAATCAGTTCTCATCTGTCAGGATTGCAGGCTTAAATGAGATACATAATTGGAGGCCTAATGGCTCTTTTGAAATGTATTACGTTTTGTCATCTGTGGACATAGACTGGGAATAAAACCTGAAGTCATTTTTTTTTTTAAATCTAGTCTGCGTTGTTACTGCTCATAGCTAAATAAGGCTTGCATGATGTTTTGAAGTTGTTACCAAATTTAAATTCAAAAGAAATAAAATTTCTTGCCCTCGTGTGATGGTGGGTTGATTCAGAATGAACGCTGAGAATCAGCTAAATAAAAGATGGCTAAAACAAACACTCGGGACTGGAAGAGAGCCAGTGGTCTTCCCCCCACCACCCACCGAAAGAATGACAAGAAAGGGATGCCCTGTAAGGAAAGAAAAAAGTGTCTTATAAAACACCACTCCAATCCACCATGAACACCCAGGATACAGACTTCCGGAGCACGGTCCACACTGGAGAATGTGGCTCGGACTGCAAAGCCAGCTGAGAGGTTCCCAGCTTCCAGCTTTCTCAAATCTAGGTCACCTGGTTCATACAATGGACTTGACTTAGCCTGGAGCCCAGTCACGGATCCTCTCCACTCCACAGAGAAAGGAAGGTCAAAGAGGAAGAAGGCAAGGTGTCGCTGATCTCTGCTCCATACCTCCTGCATCCTTGCTTGGGCAATTAGGGCCCCTGCAGTTTTCCCTTATGTTTCAGCCACTTTCTTTGTTGCTTGGACAAAATACCTAGCACTCACAGCTTCAGGAAAAAGAGGTTTATTTTGAATCATACTGGCTGTCTCCAAGGGAGGACACCATGGCAGAGGGGACTTATGAAGGAGAGCTGCTCTGAGCATGGGGGCCAGGAAGGGCAGAGTGAAGCAAGGAGTGGCTGAGGGGAATCAGTGCTTCCAGGCCAGGCCCCAGTGACAGCCGCTTCCAATCAAACTCCACTTTCTAACTGCAGGTCAGCCCTGGTACCCTGCAATCCTCTCACCTGCCTCAAGTCCCCACTGGGGGCGCCTAAGGCTTCAGGATGACATCCAGATATAAACCTTAGCACTTTGTATGTCAGCCCACAAGTACCAGGGAATTGATACCCTTAGGAGTCCTTAGGCAAAGACTGACATGAGTCAAGGATGTCAGGTAGAGGGAATGCCCTCGAAGCGTGGAATCACCCCTGTCTTGCAGAGATTCCTGGCAAGACTGGGCACCAGGCTCCTGCAGGGTGGCTTCTAAATATCACCCAGGGCTGGCTTTCTTTCCTTTCTCTCTTTCTTTGTTATGTTAAACAGAACAAACCCCCCAAATTTTCAAAACAAGATAATAAGAGAGTAACAATGGTTATTACATTGAACATTGTTATCTTTAGTTACACAGAATAGAAGATATTAGTACTTAATTATCCAAATAATATTAGTACGAACCTTTCCTTTCAATGAAGAGAAGTTAATAGTAGAATTGTCTTAACTATATGTATACAAACTATATATATATATATATATATATATATATATATATATACCTATCTCTTCCTTCTTTTCTCCATTCCCTATTCCAGTTTCTCTTTCCTGTTGACATTTCTTCCCATTTCGTAATACCTATTGCACATCATGGATCTTACTCTTTCAGCTTCTCCCACTAGGGAGACCATATGATGCTTCCACATGAGCATCTGATTTACTTCACTTATGAGTATGGCCTTGATTTGCACCCCACAAAAGTCTCCAGTTCACTCCGTTGCCTAAAACATAACTTCTTGATCCATTCCTTGGTTTTTCTTTTCCTTCTTGCTCAGTTATCTGCACTTCTACCTATGCTCTCAGAGAAATTTCCTGTACCAGTACTCTTGCTTCAGGCTTTGGCTCTTGAGGAAACCAACAGCAAAGCATGATGGCTCAGTCTCCAACAGGAAGGCCCTGTCCAGGTGGCTGAAAGCAAAACAGGCTGGGGGAAGAGGCTCAGTGGGCAGAGGCGCAAGGGGTCTGTGCGTCTTCTAAGCCTTATCAGCCCTCACTCACTGCCGTAGAACTGGACCAGTGAGAGCCTCAGATCTGCACCATGAGATTTTCAGTTCCTTTTGCACTGGTGAAGAGCTGGTAGAAGAAAGAGTGGCAGAAAGGTTAGAATGTTACCCTTCAACTTCCCTGTTCATCCAACTCCATCCCTCCCAAATTAAAAAAAAAAAAAAAAAAAAAAGCTCAAACAAGGATTTCACTTCCAAGCAGTTCAGATTCATCCAGCCTATTCCTACAGCAGAGTAGCAAAAGCTCCAAGCAATCTAAGATCAGAGCCCACCAAGCCCACACTGAGCAGGAAGAAGGAGTAGGATTTGTCTTTAGTTCCTATTCAAAGCCTCTAATTCCCAGCCATCCACAACTTTCAGTCTCATCACACAGGACCGACTGTTCAAACAAGACAGGTCTTTAATCCCTGCATTTCCTGATTGGAACACGACTCCGAGCCATGAAAAACTAGTAGTAGCACAGCCCTTTGGGTGTACTTTATTAAAAGGCAAGATTATGCTCAAAGAAAAGGTTAGGCAAACGTTTGCTTAATGCCTTAGAACTCCCCAGAAAGGGAACACGTTCCTGAGTCAGGGAGCTGAAGAACGTCACTGTCAGGTTAAGAAAGGTCTTTACTTAAAGGTCAAACTAAAATATAGCAGGAAAGATAAAATAAAACCTGAAATAGAGATCCTTTTTTTTCTCCCAAGGAAATTGGTTCCAAGTGGATATTTGCTTCTTCTCTTTCAAAGTTTTTTTTTTTTCTTTTTTCTTTTTTGACACAGGGTCTCACTATGCAGTTCAGGCTGGCCTTGAGCTCACTTCTGTAGCCCAGGCTGGTCTTGAACTCACACTGATCCTCCTGCCTCAACCTCCCAAGTGCTGGAATTACAGGTGTGTGCCACCACAGCCCGGCCAAGTTTCAAATATTCACATGACAGTTTTAAGACACAATTATTCTTAGGTGCAAATGAACAACTGCAGGAGTTCCATTGAGCTGGCCACGACAGCAGGCCTTTACTTAAACACAGGGACCATTATCAAGCACCCACCTTCCTCCTTCCCTCGAGACTCAACCAAGTGCCATGCTCCTCTAGGGAAGCAAAGCTTCCTAAGGCAGCGGTGTCCCTAGGGGACATGCCTTGCCCTCATTTCCACCAGGTCACTTTTCACAATGGGCCAGGTGGAAGAGAACAGAGTCGTCCCCCAGTTGCAGGGACCACAGAGCTTGGCAGGTAAATGGGCCCCAGTCTGGGTCTCGGGCTCTGCTAAAATTCCCTAAAGCCTGTAGGAGGCCACCCATGCTTTGCGCAGCATCCAGGAAACTCTCTGCTCCATGACCAAGTGAAGAAAGAACAGAGAAGCTGGTGGTTCTGTCCCAAGCCCTCGGCTGGCTGTGTACATTTTCCAAGTTCACCACTTTTCCTCATTCCCACCCGATTTAATCAAACCCCCTGAGAAACCTGCTGGGACTTGTTACATGGTATTAAAATGACAGCACGAACATGATACCGGAAGGTTTTTGATGGATGGTTTGTTCTTGTGAGATTTATGGCAGGTGATTTACTTCTTCCAAATGTATCAGTAAAAGTGGTAAAAGCTTTGGCAGCCTGGATTACCTGATGTTAAATAGTCACTGTGACCTCACTGCCACAACTGCCTCGCAAGTCCCGCCCCTGGGAGCGGCAGGACCTCTAACAGTCATGGGGTCAGGGCAGGGACTGCACATGCTCCCCAGGACCGGCTTCCTGCAGAGCGGCTACTGCCTCCTTCCCAACTCTGCTTCTCCTGCTCCAGTGGCACTGAGCTCACCCCCTCTCCTCTCCGGGATCTGGCTCTTCCAGGCCCCTAGCACTTTGGAAGTGCTGATGGCTCAGTATACTGAACCATCCTACATTTGGCCCAGCTCTTCCATTCTTCGTGAAAGGATTGGTTTGCAATCCCAAGCTGGAGCCAGACTCACTTGGGCACTCCTTCCATGGGACAGAAGAGCCACCAGAGGCTGAGCTTTTAAACTTCATTTATTTATGTTATGGCCAGCTCAGTCTACCCTGGGGATGGGGCAGCATGTGCCCGGGATTGAACCTTGGTACCTGCAGTTGCCTAAGCTTGCCTAAGTAGGCGCTTTAGACCACTGAGCTATCTCGCTGGCTCCGGCTGAGCTTTTAAGAGTTTAGTTTCTTGTGACCAAAGGAGAAGCTTGCTGAATGTTGGCAGGCCTAGGCCTTAGGCATGACCTGTGCTGAGCTGACATGTGTAACGAGGGGCTTGCTGAATGTTGGCAGGCCTAGGCCTTAGGCATGACCTGTGCTGAGCTGACATGTGTAACGACGGGGCTTGGGATCTAAGAAGAAGTTGGAGTGAGACGTCTGAAGGGGAGGAGAGAATCACACAAAGCACACTCAGTACTGCAGGGTACCCGAGGAAGGATGATTTAGATTTCCTCATTTTGAAAAAGAAAAGGTAGTGTGCACATGTGTGTGTGTGTGTGTGTGTGTGTGTGTGCACGTGTGTGTTCCATAAGTATGCTAACAGGATGAAAGTGTCATTAGAGAGAAAACTTTGGAAACTGCTGAGTGGTCATATTTCTAACAGAAGTTAATAACTTGCTGCGAGCCCAAGAGGGAAGTATTTTGTCTTAGCTTTGCCATTAAGCACAAGCCCAAACTCCCTGCACATGATTTATAACCCTCAAGGCTCTACGGATTTCATTAAAAAGTACTAAATAAAGCCTGACGTCTCCCAGAGGGTCCCAAGCCTGGGATAGGGAGAGATCAGGGGTCTTCAGAGTCAGATCTTAGGTGGCAGGAGGTCAAGGACATGGGGTAGAGGAGAGTTGCAGTTCACACACACACACACACACACACACACACACACACACACACATGACCTGGGTAGCTGTTAGAGACAATCAACCTCACTCGTATGCCTTCTATGGAAGATTACATTTTCCGACGATCAGATTTTTCACGGCAAGCACTTGCAGACCCTACAACGAGCACAGAATCTCCTTCCCTGCTAAGAACTAGGCTCCATTCCCTCCCTCACTGCCAGCCAGGCACCGGCCAGCACTAGCCACCCATCACTGATGTCATCAGCAGCAGATGTGTGACAAGAGCAGCTTAGGGGTGATGCCAGCTCCCAGCTCTTGAGCACCCCATCAGCTCTGCATGGACCAGAGCTGAGCTGTCCTGATTTGCAAGTTCGTGGACAAAATAGATGTTGCTTTTCATTACAAAATCGAGGAGGGTTTGCTATGTGACAATAACCAACCCCCTCCTCCACTGCTGAGTATAGGCGCAGATAAGAGCTGCTCAGATGCTGTTCCTGACCCTGACGGAGCTGAGCAGACGCTGTCTGCCCTGTGCGTTGGTAGTGTGCTTGAAGTCACAGAGGCAAAGCTCTGGTCAGCAAAGTCTCCACCTACAAAACATCCTGTAGGCAGATTGACAGAAATATCAAGTGCAATCCTGGCCCCAACCTTTCAAAAGCACTGGCTTCAGCGTCTCTACTATGAACTGTATTTAAAAAAGAATTAGAGAAGAGATGGACGCTGTGTTTGATAGAGTTCACTAACAGATTCCCCTATGTCTATTCATTCTGTCTTCCTCTGGCGGTGAGCTCCAGAATTCAGCAGCCCGCAGCCCACGCGGAATGAAGATGTGTGATGCTTCATGTCGCCCCCTGCCGCTCCAGTCCCTGAACTGCACCTTCGGAGGGCCGGTTTATTATGCAAGTACACACTCGGTCTATTCTTTTAGGGAGCTGCAGAAAAAAGGCTAAGCACAAACAACCCAGACATGCAGGGACCAGTGTCCTGGAGACAGCCCTGGGCCAGTGGAGGGTGGAGGACGATAGACAAAGGCCACAATGGCCCCTCCTTGGGAGAGAATAGCGCAGAGAGCTCCTGCAAGACTGAACTCAGTTGCCTAGAGCATCATGCTGCTCAGTAACTCGCCCTTTTGTACCTGGCTATCCCTTCTCACCCGCTTCTGCATGCAGAGCCACCTGCTGGATCAGCGCTGTGCCAAGTCCTCACCTCAGGCTCTGCTTGTGAGTGAACTGAAACATGACGCATTGCTAAGCTTCCTTTGTGGACACGGCAGAGCGCAGCCCCGCTTCTGCCTGACTGCGCTGCTACTTCAGACAGTGTGATTTCTCTTTTCTTTCTCCATCTCAGTGGGGCTACGAAGTGACTGTTGTCTGAACCTTCTTGGCACAGCAGCTAGGATTATGAATTTTAAACCCCTAGATCAGACTTCACTACCTTACCGTTCAAATTCCACTTCCGTCTGTATGACTTCATGGAAGCACTGAACCTTGTTGAGTCTGTTTTTTACCATCATAGGAAACAGCTGCTGGCAATAGGGTGTAAGATGAAGAAACGTGGGTAAAGAGCTTAGAAAAGTGGCTGATACTGTCAAGGCGGCCAAGGCATGCGATCCATAGGTGCCATCGAGTGGGACACAGCAGCGGTGAGCTCTAAGCTTCGCTGTGTTTGGTGCGCTCTGTTGGCCGTGAGTGGTCGCTAACAGAGGATAGATTTTGAAGTACGCTGTAAATCACGGGCCATAAGCAACAATTAACATGAACTTTTGCTTCAAACTGCACAAAAAGTGCTACAGAAACGAACAAAATGTTGAGTTTACTGTGATCCCCCAGGAGACAGGAAGATAGTTTCCAAGTGATTCAAGTGATTTTGTAGCAGCTATAAATCTTGAAGATGAGGAGCAGTCAGAGGGTTGTCCTTCAAAGTCAAAAACACAAGTCAGTGTTGAAAAAGTAAGTGAAATGGCTTTGTCAAACAGGGGACTGAGCCGGAAGGAAATTTCAGAGAGTCTGAATGTCTCTTCTGGTTCTGCTCAAAGCATGAAAAATGGTAAATTCTTTCATCTTCCATCATCACCATGCTCTGTGCCTACTTCAATTCTAGTGTGGCCACTTTTGTCAAAAAAATTACTGTGTCCTCATCCACCTATTTCACAGGGTGTGGCGCCATGTGACTTCTGGCTCTTCCCTACAGACAAGATTACCATGAAAAAGGTCAATGTTTTGAAGTGATTCATGTCATCAAGGTCACCACAGCAGCACAACTAAAGACACACATGACAAAGGACTTGCAGAACTACTTCAGAAAGTAGTGAGAGCTATGGGATAAATGTGTTTGAAGCAAGGAGGAGAATTCTGAGGGGCAGGGATGGCAATGCATCTATTAGCATGATAAATTTTTAAAGTATTTATTCACTGCATTTTTGATAATACTATATTCCTAATTAACACACTTAATTCTGTTCTGTTGGATACAGGACAACTGTGTCCATTCCTACCTCTAGCTGTGACAAAGCATTAATCATTTGAAGAACAAGACAGAATTCTGGTTCCAGGATCAAACCAGGAGAATGCCTTAATGACACCTGTACTAACAATACCGATATGATTCTATCACATGCTCTTGGTGAAGACTTGAACCTCATGAGGTCCCTATGAAGAAGAGCCCAAGATCAGAAAGGTGGAACATGGGGTGGTGGAGCCATGCAGTATAGAAGGGGCTTGCTAAGCTGGTTATGTGAGCAGGGTCTACCTACTTAGCTCTACTTGCCCAACATGTTTGGCCAGCTGATGATGTCTGCTATCCACTTGGGAAATAAAGATGCTTACTGTCTTGCATCTCTGCGGATGCTCATGCTGTGCCCATAGGCCTACAGATACCACCTTTGCTGGATTTCAAGGCAGGTGGGATGCATAAGCTTAATCATTAATCAATGTGACTGGATTAAGGGACTTCTAGAAAGGCAGTTGATCATGGGGCACTATCCTCATCATCTGGAGGTAGGTCCCTGGAGCCAGGCTTTTGGAGCATGGGTTTCTCACTGGTGCTGCCCCCTGCTCTGCTTTTTGGTTGCCAAAACTAAGTGACTTTGCTCACCACTCAGTTTTCATGGTCTCATTGAGGCCTCCTCAGACCACTTCAAATTTGGCCACACCCACCACATTCCTCATGCCTCACCATGTGCCCCGCGCCATCGATAACACTGATGTTCTGTGTGCTGCATAACTTACTTGCTGGTAGCATTTACTTTCTATTTTCTGTTTCCTCTGGTAGAATATTAGCTCTACGAAGATGCAAATTCCATCTGGGATTTTGCTCCCTGAATGTAATCTCAGCCCTTGGAGAAATATCTTGCATGTCTTATGGCTAAATGTCCCAGCAACTACTGTAGGCAATATTTTCAACAGAAACAATTTAATAAAGGATGCATAATTTATAGGGTTATTTAATAGTAGTCTTCCGAAGAGTCAAATACAAAAGAGTGCAGAAAATCTGTCTGCACGTAGAGACCCAAAGAATCTAGCTGAGGGCCTGGATCCCATGGCTAAAGACCTACAGCCCATAACAGTGCCTTCTATGAGTACTACTGGAGGCGTGAAACCCGTCACAATGCCTCATTAAAGTCTGTGTCACAAATGTGTGCTCGTCAGTGGTGAAAGCTAGAAAGTCTGCACCAGCAGGGGGAAGGATCTGTGCCAGTGGGCAGAGAGATCTCGAGGCTCAAGGTAAGCAAAAGAGTTCTCCCCAGAAGAATTGCAGCCATCCTCAGTGACAGTGAGGATGTGAGCTCCTCCAGTGATGTGAACAGCTAAGTTCATATGAGGCCAGCCAGCATAACAAGCTCTCCAGGAAAACCAACAGTGCACCATCCTCCCATCAAATTCTCCTTTTCTACTGTTAACAACAATCCTCAGGTGGGCCTCTACACCTAGCACCACACGGATTAAGTTCAGCTGGTTTTACAAGTTGAAGGCCAGTTGCCCATCTATCACAGCAATGATGTGCTGGGAAATCGCTAATGACCAGCTCTCCAAGAAAAAAAAAAATTAAACCTAATGGAAGACAATTTCTTTTTTTGTTTTTTATTTTATTGTTTAAGAACTTTTGTTTGTTTGTTCATTTATTTTTATGGCCGGCCCAGCCTGCCCTCAGAGCCGGGCTGGCACAGCATGTGGTGCTGGGGATCGAACCACAGTCCCTGCAGCCGCCTAAGCTTTCCTAAGCAGGCGCTTTAGACCACTGAGCCATCCTGCCTGGCCCTGGAAGACAATTTCTTTCTTTCTTTCTTTCTTTTTTTTGACAATTTGTGATTTATAATATCAATTTTCATGTGGCCAGCATGGCCCTAATACATACACTATAAGAGAAGAAAACTGTAGGCCAATATCCCTAATGAATATAAATGCAAAATTCCTTAACAAAACTGTAGCAAACCAAATCCAATTGTGTATTTTTTTAACAGCATATAAAGTTTTTTATTGTTTCATGAAATGATAATACTCTACAATTCAATAAGACAAAAACACAGCTTAAAAATGAGCAAAATATTTCAGGAGACCATTTCACAAAAAAAGATATGAATGGTCAAGAGGCATATGGGAAAGTGTCTACCATCAGTAGTTACCAGGGGAATGCAATCTAAACTCACTCTGGAAGACAGTTGAAAGGTGTATAAAATGCATAAGCCTCTTAGTGAAAATCTCTGCCAACGTCTCTTAATTTTATAATTATTTTTTAATTTCTTCTTTTGAGTTCTTAAACTAGGGAGACTACGATATTTACATATATAGGTCTGGTTTATTTCACTAATGAGTATAGGTTCTTGATACATCCACTTATATATGAAGTCTTCTAGCTTATCATTCTTGATATCTGAGTAATATTCCATTGTGTGAAAATACCACGTCTTTTCCAAGTATTCTTCAGTTGATGGGCATTTTGATTGTTTGCAAAATTCTAGCAAACCAAATCCCATTGTGTACTAAAAGTATCATAAATGGCCAACAACTGAGATTTACTTGGAGATGGGAAAATGGATCCACATAAGAGCATCAGGCAATGTGGTAGACTGACAACTGGTGGCCAGCTTGTAAAACCCAACTAAACTGAACCAGTGTGGTGCTGGGTGTGGGAGGCACACCTGAGGGTTGATGCCAACAGCATAAGAGGCATAACTGGAGATGAGAAATTACTGGGGCTGTTGGTTTTCCTGGAGCTGCTGTTGGCTCCCTTGGAGGACCTCAGTGTCTCTAGACATGGCTACAGTTCACTTTGGAGGAGCTCTCATCCTTGCTTTGAGTTTCCTGGCTCCAGAAGGTAAGGTGGTGCCCTGCTCAGTCTCCTGAAGGAGCTTGTCACATTGGCTTCCCCAGTGAGAACTCGGATTTCCTCATTGTTGGACAAGCTCAAGACTTCACTGTCACTGAGGATGACTGTGTTATCTTTCAGGTCTGGTTCTTACTTTGGGCATTGCTTCCTGGATACAGTGCAGAACCCTCAGCCTTCTAGCACAGATCCCTCCTTCCATTGGCACTGACTTTTGGGCCTTGACAGTGCAAATCCATGAAACAGGCCTGCATGAGACATTGTAATGAACTCTAGGCCTGCAGTTGGACTTGTGGGAGGGGAACTGTTATGGGCTCTAGGTCTTCAGTCAAACTCATGCAGGACAGTACCATGGGGTCCAGGCCCTCATCTGGATTCTTTGGTCATTAGCGTATGGACAGATTTCCTGCAGTTTTCATATATGATTCTTTGGATGATTCATTGTAAAATAACCTTGTAATTAAGTGTCCTGTTGTTCCCTCAGCAAAACCCCAAACTACAACAAGCAATGTGAAAAATAAAATCTTAAAGTAATAAAGAGAGTGAAGAATCAAATTCACATCATCTTCTCAATAAATACAGAAAAAAAAATTTTTTTTTTTTGTCTTTTTGAGACAGGGTCTCACTATGCTGTTGAAGCTGGCCTTGAGCTCACTTTTGTAACCCAGGCTGGTCTCGAACTCACATCAATTCTCCTGCCTCAGCCTCCCAAGTGCTGGGGAGAAAAAATTCTTGACAAAGTTCAAAATCCATTAATGAGCAAAACCGTCTCGACAGGGCTGAAGATGTATCTCTGTGGAACAGCTCTTGCCTAGCCTGTGCAAGGTCCTAGATGCCATCCATCACATTGAAAAACAAAACCACAACAATAACCTCTACCACCTCATAACAAACCAGAAAGAGAAAGAATTTACTTCTATATAATGAAGAATACATACAAAGATACTACAGTTAACATCATAGTCAGGTAAATAAAAGGTTTTTTTCTAAGATCAAGAACAAGGTAAAGATTTCTATTCTCACTAGTTCTATTCAGCATAGTATTAGAAATCTTAATGAGGAAAAAAAAGAAATAAAAATTATGTCTCAGTTACTTTTCTCTCTTTGCTGGGACAAAATCCCCAATACACAAAATTCAGGAAGGAAAGGTTTATTTAGCTGGCAGTTTGTGGAGATTTCAGTCCATAATCAGCTGGTCCCAAGGCAGAGAGGCACATGGCAGAGCGCAGCTGTTCCTGTGGTGGGAAACAGCAAAGAGCAAATGGAGGAGCAGTGGCTGGGCAGCTAGCAAGCCTCTCTCCATTCCTCACACTGTACTTAGGCTATCCGTGTAGCACTCACACCCATAATCCCTGCACTGGATCATGAATTAATCACAAACTGTAGAAGCTGCCCCAGTGACTAGATAAGGCTTTGGGGGATAACTAGACACAAACCATAACATCATCCAACTCAGAAAGGGAGGAGTAAAATTATCTCTTGTTTGCAAATAAGATGATTTTATATGTAAAGAATCCCAAAAATTCCACAAGAATCCTGTTACACTAGTAAGTCTATCTAGCATATTTGTAAGGTATTCTGCTCAGTTGCATTTTTATATATTCACAACAATCTAAAAAGGAATTCCATTTCTAGTCAACAGGATTAAAGCATTCAAAAGAATAAAATACTTAAAGGATCGACCAAATAGCTCAACAGATTGAAGCAGCAGCCCGAGTTCAATCCCTACCATGTCATGCCAGCTCCGCGCCCCACCCCCCGCGCCCGTGCACTGAGACAACAACTGAGACTGGGAGCGGTGGCACACACCTGTAATCCCAGATTTTTGGGAGGCTGAACACAGGAGGATCACTATGAATCCAATCTACGTAGTGAGACTCTGTAGATCCCATATATATATATATATATATATATATATATATATATATATATATGAACAAAATACTTAAAAATAAACTTAACTAAGAGATAAACAGCATATGGTGAAAACTATAAAACACTGTTAAAAATTAAAGATGACACAAATAAATGCTCCCCCCCATGACACCAGCTGGAAGACTTAATATTGTTAAAACAAACAAACAAACAAACAACTCATGCTTCTTAAAGAGATCTACAGTCCAAATCTCAATGGCATATTTTTCAAAAATAACTAAACAACCTCAAGATTCACAAGGAGGAAAAAGGGACTCTAAATAGTCAAAACAATCTTCAGAAAGAACAGAGCTGATGGCCTTATAGTTCTTGACCTCAAAACATTAAAAAGTTACAATGATTTTGAGTCCAATCCCTGGTAGCACACACACACACACACACACACACACACACACACACACACAAGTTAGAACAATTAAGTAGTTTTGCACTGTTACTAAGGCAGACAGAACAACAGAAGGGAAGGGACAGCCTACAAGGAGGTCCACAATTTCATTGTCCAACAAGAGTTGTGCCAGGATAGCATGAGAGAAAGAGCATTCGAGGAAGTGGTTCAGGGAGAAGTGGATATCTACATAAACTGAGTAAAATTAGACTCATCTTATAGCGCGCACACACACACACACACACACACACACACACACACACACACACACCAAAAGTGAATTTAAGGCTTAGAAGTATTATTGTGAAACAGGAAGATGATGTCCAAATAGAGAGGGCAGCAGGGGAGGGAGAGGGAAACAGAAAGAAAAAGGAGAGAGGGAGAGAGAGAGAAAGAGAGAGAGACAGACAGACAGAAAGAAAGAGACAGAGATAGAGACAGAGACAAAGAGAGACAGAGACAGAGAGACAGAGAGAGAAAAGAAAAAGAAGAGGAGGAGGAAGAAGAAGAAGAAGAAGAAGAAGAAGAAGAAGAAGAAGAAGAAGAAGAAGAAGAAGAAGAAGAAGAAGAAGAAGAAGAAGAAGAAGGAGAAGAAGAAGAAAAAGAAGCAAAGCTTTTGTAATGTGGAGGGGAAGATGGATTGAAGGGAGGGGAAGGGGAATAAAGGAACACTATATGATATACAGGCACAAGTTCTCCATGATGAAAGTGATTATTACATATATTTAAAATGTACCAATACAATCTTGTTGGAAAAGAAAAAATGACAAACAAACAAAACTATAAAACTTCTAGAGCTAATTAACTTTGGTCTTTGCAATGATTTCTTGGGTGTGGCCCCAAAGTCCAAACAAAAATGCAAAAATACTTCAGAAGACGTACTATGTGAAAGTTATTCAATCTCACTTTCTAGTTTCGGTATAACAAGACCAAGTTCAACTCACATGTCTACCCAATGAGGGTGGAGCATGTTCATTTAGTTGCCTGGTTAACGGAGCTGGAATCTGATAAAGCCTTGTTGATTCGTTTGGTTTTCATACTTCATCTGTAAATCTGCTTAGCTGGATAATTTAAACTTTCTATAACAATATATGCATTAGTGCTGGAAAGAAATGGGAAAATGGATTTTTTTTTCTTTTAGAAAACGCAAGAAAAAAAAAAAGCACAAGAAAAGTTTTTGTAGTGCAAAACAAATAGGAAAAGGGAACACAAGGGTTAAGTGGAAAGAAAAGCTTCCTGATATTAGGAGAGTCAAACAACTTGGATTTTAATGGTTATGAGGGGCAGAAGTGCTCCCTGCATTATTCTCCTCTTTGGAAGCTTGCAACTGAGATTCCCCCATATCCAAGACTTCTGAGGAGCTATGCCTTTGGATCTAGGGAAAAATTAATCTGTGCATCAGTAAGGCAATAATTATAGCTAAAAACATAGCAGCTGAGTTAAATAGCTAGTTAAAAATACCCAAAGAGAGAATTAGTATACCAGAAATCACTTTGGTGAACCTATGGCTCTGTGCTGCCGCAGATTGTTTCTGTCATTGAAAAGTCTAGAAGTTTCCTCATCACAGACCTAGGTGCTACACAGTGAGCTGAAGGCTACTGGAGCTCGCTGTGTGATTAGGGACCTTGGATCCAGAGGGTCTCACCTTGCTGCAGCTATTGTAGCTGCTGCCACCACGGCTGCTCCCTTAATGTTGATGCCACTGCTGTTGCCAGAGATGCAGCTTGTAGCTGGAATCGCAGGGCGTTTCTCCTGCCTTCCAATAGCCTGCCAATATCCCAAGCTACCTGGGCCCCAGCAGGCAAGAAAGTGTAGTACCAGTAGTTGGAAGGAGGCCAAAAATTAGAGAAAAAGAAGGACTACAAGTATAGCCAATATTTTGGCCCTAGCTCTTCAAGGTCAGTGAGGACTCAGGATATAAGAGAACCTGTGCTATAACATCCTATAACTCAGTAGTTTCCCAAACTTTCTGTTCAAGGATATTGTGGGGCTATAGAGGAAAGGAATTGAAGAATTGTGATGTGCCTAAGGTGGGTCACCTAGAGAGAGGACATTCTCTCAGGCTTTCACAGAGAGCAAACTGGTCAAGCAATGGCCATGATTCATCCAAATGACTGACACTGACAATGGCTCTACAAAGCACTGTACATGGTTTCAAGGTAAATCCTGAGGATTTACCTCATCTTCAGAGATACGTCAGTTATGTGTTTTGTTATACAGGTCTTGCTTTAACTTGCCCTTAATCACCCAGCAGAAAAGTTTAACCACGAGGCATAAAATGTAAAGCTAGATTAGTATGCTGTGCTGTAAAAGGCTTAAATCAATAGCTTCCAACATTGCCAGTTTTGGCAATAACCCACTGCAATTATGGAACATTGGATTATGTATACAACTACTTTCTCTTACTTCAATCAGAAGGAATTTTTGTACCAATAATGATTAGAAAAATTGCCGGGCGTGGTGGCTCACGCCTGTAATCCCAGCACTCGGGGGGCTGAGGCAGGAGGATTGGTGCGAGTTCGAGACCAGCCTAGGCTACAAAAGTGAGCTCAAGGCCAGCCTCAACTGCATAGCAAGACCCTGTCTCAAAAAGACAAAAAAAAAAAAAAGAAAAATTATCACATCTACACCCTGTGCTCTGTATAACTACTCTGAGGACAACAACATGCATTGTGTCAAATATTGGGAATGTACTATGAATGTGTTTTGAAACTATCACATTGTTATTTCTTATTAAAGCTATAAAAAATTAAAAAAGAATCTACAGTATGGAGTGAAGCACAGATCGGTGAGAGCATGAGCCAGGAAACGGCAGGCACGAGGGAGCCTCAGACCCCTGCAGCAGAGTGGGATGGAGGAGGTCGTGAGCGGCAGTGAGGGCCTGAACACTGTTCACAAGAGATAGGGGAGTACAAAGCGTGTGCTAGCCATAAATGGGTAAGTAGAGAAAAATCAGAAAGAGAAAGGATGGGAAATGGAGACACCAAGGAGTCCACGTTTTCACAGCACAGGCAGAAATCAGTTAACTGGTGTCACAAGTTACTGCTGTGAACGTGTATTCTGCGTTTGTAGGAGGCCGTGACTGAAGGGGAGCATCACAGCTGCAGGAAGTATCCCCAGGACCCCAGAACACTGGCCAGATGGGAGGTAACCCAGAGCATTCCTCCAGGCAGGGAGAAAGCAAGGAGACGGCTGAAGACACCACTAGCAGCTGTCTTCTTTCTTCCCTTTCCTTTTCATTTTATGGTATAAAAGTTTTGACAGGCCGGGTGTGGTGGCTCACGCCTGTAATCCCAGCACTTGGGAGGCTGAGGCAGGAGGATCAGTGTGAGTTCGAGACCAGCCTGGGCTACAAAAGTGAGCTCACGGCCAGACTGAACTACATAATGAGACCCTGTTTCAAAAAGACAAAAAAAAAAAAAAAAAACAGTTTTGACAAATGTGCATTGCAATCTTGGAGACCCATCCTGTCTTGCTGCCACCCAACTCTGCTGGACACGTGCACTATTCCTGGATAACTCTTAGATTGCTTAGCAGGGCCCTGGGTGTGCCTCTTCCCTCGGTCGGAGATGTTTCTTCTGTATTGGAAGTGGTTCGCAGCTCTAGCGGGGAGTCCCTCCAACAGAGCTCAAATCAAGCAAATGACATAATCACATCACTTAAGGATGGGAGGTACCACTGTAGGACATAGGAGGTAAATGTTTGCAGGCTATTGGTTTCTACTATGTCGTAAGGAATGTGAAGGAGTGGGGTAGGAAACTTCAATTTCAGTTTGTCCTTCCTCTGGCTATATCGATGTTCTACTTTGGAAAATAAAATAAAACTTTAGACATGAGTTTAAAAAACTTTGGGTTGTCTTGGAAGCAACCAAAATGCTCATTGCCTGAGGAATGGATAACAAAGATGTGGTAGTTTTATACAATGGAGCACTCCTCAGCTATAAAGAAAGACAAACTTGGGGCCTTTATAGGTAAATGGATGCAACTAGGGGCTATATTCTAGGTGAATTAAATCAGCCACACATGTGTAAACATCAGCTTGTCTCCCTAATGCAAGAACCTGAAAGAATAAATGAAATACAAAAGGTATAATGGATATGGTGAAACAAATGGAAAGACCCTGAACAGAAGGAATAAACAATGAAGGTGAGGGAAAGGACAAAAGATAGGAGAAAAAGCATGAAAGTGTATATACAGGATAGCTGAGGTGATTGTACTATTAATTTCCACCAGCTTTTCAAAGTAGCAGTTAATGTTTATATTTCTCACTTTGACTAACTCTATATGCTAATTTAGCAACTATATTATCAAAGCAACTACATAGAAGACAGCAATGTAAAGAAAGCAATGTGCAGCACAAAAACCATGACTGAATAATATCTCTCATCTTGTTCTTCTAAATGTGTATTCTTTCTAATGTCTTATCAATTATTATTATACTCTTTAAAATAAATTTAAAAATAAAAAGTAAAAAGGACAAGAAAAAATTAAGGTTTATTGAAAGGAAGAGTTAATGCTTAATTATTTGACCAATCTTGCATACCTATATCTGCTAATTTGAGCAACAGATTTGACAGCAACAATATGTAATATAATAACCATTGTTAATTTTCTATTCTTGATTTGAAATTCTGTACCATATGTATTGTTTTCTGTTGCTCTGTTTCTATCTTCATTTTTGCTTTTGTTTGTTTTTCTCTTTAAACAAAGCCCATGGGTTATACTTTGTTATGTAACCTGTGTAAAGCTGATAAGAATTGGTGGTATGATTATAAGCTTAAGGCAACATTTTGGCTGTTGGAAATGATTCTTGAAATAGAATACTCTCTCAAATATACAAAATTGAAATACAGCTCAGGACTCTGCAATTTAAGCCATGGTTTTGTTTTTTTAAACACAATAGCAAGTTTTGAGAATTTACTAGTGTCTAAGAAGCATTGTTAAACAGGTTAGAGGGAAGGATTTGACTCAGGTGTTAAAAAACGATCATGGTATCGCCACCGTGCTGTCCCTGCCATGGCCCAGAATGGAGCAAGCTGGGTCTTCACTGCGTGTGAGCTGTACCCACTGCACACACCCTAGCTGTTTTATTGGAGTTTATAGTGAACTTGGCACGTGTTGCTCAATATTTAGTATTAAAAGTATTAAAGAGAAATCTCCTGCTCTATTATGTAGGAAAAATGCTCTCCATCTAGAGACAAATCAGGAAACAATTTGCACCTTGTCGGCACAGACTTTTCTGCTGACCACCTCCAGAACCAGGAGCGGGCTCTGGGCAGCCATCACTTCATCTTCCATTCAGGGTGGGAAAGTTGTAGAAACGCATGCTCTATTTTTCAGACTTCCGTGCTGCCACATTGCTGGGTATCAGCTCGGCTCTCCCAACTCAGTCGACTGGAATAACAGCTGGCCACAGGGGAAGGGTGCAGGCCATCTGTCTGTGTGCACGCAGCATGCCCATTTTCAGCTGAGGAGGCTGGTGATGCAAGCGCCCTCATCACACGGCTGCCTTCCACGTAGCTTTCCTTTTGTACGATGTGATTTCATACTTTAGCACTTGTGAGGGCTCTGTAGCCCAGTATAGTATTTCCTCAATGGTCAAGTGGACCAAGGGGACAAAACTGTGCACTGGTAGAGAGCCATTCAAAGAATGAGAGACCTATGGGCTCTCATGTAAGAGGGAAGGAAAAGTTTGCAGTGAATACGTGTTCACAGATTTCACAGTGCTACTAAACTCCCAGAAGCTATCTCACCTAATTTTGATGTGGTATTGAAGAATATCGACAATTATTTGAGAAGGCAATACATCTTCATCTGTGTGAGGCAGGGCTTTCTTCCTAAACCTCAGCCCAAACGGCATACAGTGAGAGACTGATGATAGAAGCAGATGACTCTCCAGATTCTTTTTATTAACCCAAGACCTGCAGGTATGTAGACATATGAAACAATGCAGTTTTTACACACATTTTACTGTTTGAAAACGAAGTTAGTTTTCACAAATATTATTTATATTTATACACAACAGATTTATTATTGTTCCTTTTATATGGAAATAAATACAATGTTTTCAGTTACAGTTTATAATGCAATACATTGAAGTTAGTAATTTTAAACATCAAGGGGTTGATTCTCACACAATTTGATACCACATTTTACCAGCAGGTGGCGCCACAAACACACATATCACCCTCCCGCCAAAGCTCGCCTTTGAGCTTAGGTTGCTAAGGCAAGTCAGTAGTTAAGTAAGTTCAGAATTTCGTGAATTCATGGCAGGGAATGAGCAAATCAAAAGAGGGAGGGAGATCACCTCTGAGGCTCAACAGAGTCTTGGGATCAGACCTAGGAAGGGATAGATTTCGGAAAAGTGTATCTCAGACATACTGAGAGAAAACGAGCTTGGTTCTTGGTACCACCAGACCAGCAGTGGTGGGGAAAGAGGGCTGTCCGTCCATCCCTGGCACCAGTGGCCAAAGAGGGCAGCCTTCTCACTATGGAAATCCTTCCTTGATCTGGTTGCTCTTCTACGAAGAGGAAAATTCCTTAGCGCGGTCTTCCAGCCTCCACGAGGGTTGCGCAGACTCCCGGCCAGCCAGCCGCCCTCCCTTGCGCATGCTCAGTAGTTCTGGGATGCTGTTTCACAAGCCTGCAGCTCTGTCCTCCACAGGAAGCCGGCTCCCTACCACTACGAACACTTACTGATCTACTCATGCAGTCTACCCTTGGGAAATCTGGGTTGAAACCACGCTATTCTGAAGACATAGTGCCTGGCAACCCTGAATGTTACTGATTCTGGTGGCCAAGGGTTTGTGAGTTCTCCATTCTTGATCGTCCCGGCCCATAAGCAGTGCTTCAAAATGTGTATGTTTTTTTCTCGTGTATTGATAATGGCGCTTCCAGAACTGACTTGTTCCTTCCAATGTCTGCTGTGAGGCAGGACGAGCACTGAGATTTAGCTGTGGAGCGAGTACCAGTTCTTCTACTCTCCTCTCCATCTCCTGTTCTGTGTGAGGCCCTGAGCCACACAGGTGGGCCCACGCTGCTTTCTTCTGGGTCTTTACTGCTCTGCCATCCTCCAAGGAATCCCTGCAGTTGTGCTGCTAGTAGTATATGCAACTAAGGTCGAAGAAAACTAATATACAGAGAGGGGCTGGGCTCTCAAGGAAGCGGGCCCCAACATAAAGACGACAAAATCACGGCAGGAGGTACACGTGAAGAGGGCCACGTGTCCAGATAAAGAAGCAATGGCCAGGCCTGCATGCCTCCCCTTAGGGTGATGTCAGCAATGACTTGAGATTATAGTTGTAATTATAAGTACAAGTGCAATCACCACTACTTGTTCCAGGTAATCCAAATAGGCATGAGTCACTCAGTGGTTGTCCTGAATATCTGAGCCCAATCCTTCCCAGATTGCCTTTGTTCTTTGCACACACCGCTGCTAGATGACTGTTTCTCTGTGGAATTGATATTAACTAAGCACCTACTCCAGCAATCCTTTAAGTCAATGGTAGTAGGATTCACAGTGGGCCTATGCTATGACTTTACTGTATACGTTATCCCCCACAAAGGCCCACGATGGTGGTAACTCTCCTTGGAGTTCCCTCCTATCTCTCAGGTGCTATCTTTCAGTAAACCTTTCCTATTCTTAACCTTCATTGTCTCTTGGAATTCATATTTTTGCATATTTAGGGGTCACTGCGCATAGCTGACATCTAAGTGGTTGAGAGTCATGTTTCTCCTATATCATTTCAACATACCAGGCTCACCTCTTTTCTACCCACTGGCCATTCCGAGGTGTGCCAGCTGCTTCTACGGGAGGGAAACTACGGGCACACCTGTGTGTCTAGGACAAGGAGGGCTAGTGCTTGGCGTAGCCTGTTTGCTATACTCCTTCCAGAGAACCTGGCCAGCTGGCTCAGTAGGTTTCTATCTGCGGGGGCCACTGGTCTCCAGGATATTCCAGGGCAGTTCAGAAAAGTCTGTGGTATTGTGTTATTGTTATAAGCTAACTTGAGTGACTCTATCTTATACTATGGCAGCATTTTAGGAGCTGCTTGTCCTCTAGCTCACACTGCCCAACCCTAAGCCATGCAGTGTGCTAAGCCTTTTAGAGACACAATGGGACCTCAGGCGTCCCACTGCTCAGACCAAGAATTGACTTAACCCCTGCCCTAGTTGACACAAGCCTTCCTGTCCCAAAACAAACTCTGCCTTCTGCCTTTGTTTGGTCCAAACTCTGTTCTTACCTTTATTTGACTGAAACTTTGTATCTTCCCCCATTGTGAACTGATTTCACTAGCTCTCTCCGTAACGAACTACATGACTGTTGTATTGTAAAACCTTGTCCTCCCAATAAACCCCAACCCTGGTCACAGATGTTCTCCCTAATTGCAGGCATGCCTAGTGCCAAATATCCTTCCTGATTACAAGAACAAAAGGCAACTCCCAGGCCCTGTAACATCTCTCCTTCCTCCCCAGCCATGATGCCAAATCTCCTTCCTGATTACAGGATCAAAGAAAACTCCTAAATCTTGCAAAGTTCCCTTCTCCAGTCAAAGACAACTCCCAAGGTCCTCCTCTTTCCACCCCTGGGGTTTCTCCCTTTAAAAATCTCTGTTTCACTTCAGCAGGCTGCTTCATTCGCCTGACCCACAGGAGAGTATGGCTGCTGAGCTCAGCTAATAAAGTGCTCCAAATTTTCTTTTTGCTTTTGGGTCTTTGTTTTCTTCACGACATACAACAGTTATCAGCAACAGAAAATAGACTACGACACCACAGAAGTTCTTTGACTCATGAATGACGACTAGTTCTCTGCTGTCATTATTTTGGATGGCAGTTTCTCTTAAATTTAGTTTACTCACCAGCAAACCCAAAGTAAAAAATTTTCCCTAGACTATTGGGTTTCAAGGGGGCAATAATAAAGATTTGGATCAAGGCTGCCACTGGGCAACAGAGGACTGTGGTGTCTGAAGACTAAAGAACATTCGTGGGCACATGGCTTCCACTTCTGGCTAAATTCCTCAGTGTGAAACTGTACTCCTAGAATAGATGGCTACTTAGCTTTTTAAGAAGCTGCCCCACTTTCCTGAAGCAGCTATGGCCTTTTTCATTTGCATCCGCTTGTGGGTGAGGGGTCTGGAACTTCCAAGAGCTGTGGACTGAAAATCCAAAATAGAAGGCAATGGATACAGCTTTCACAGTTCAGAAGACCGAGCAGTGTTAATGTGTTTACTGTCCACAAACTGATCTACAGATGTAATGGCAAGCCCCAAGTAGACCTTTTGCGAAAGATACTGCTAGGTTGATTCCAAAACCTTAAAAAAGTGCAAAAGCCCAGGACAGCCAAGGCATCTGGAAAAGAATGAATCAGAAGCCTAAAGTCACCGATCAGCTAAACGTCTGAGAAAACTATAAGCAGCTCCACTCTCAGGCTGCGCTGCAGAGCAGCTATGTCTGTCTAGATGAGAGAGTCCAGCAGCAGTGGCTTTGCAAGCTTGCAGGTGATTCCTCTTTGCAGCCCAGACTGGCAACCATGTCGATGAGTAAGCTTAAATATTTCATTAAACCTCTGGAGGGCACTCCAGCCTTATAGCTGATGGAGGGATTACACTTGCATCTAAGTCACCCTGTCATTCTGAATCTTATTTTTGCTGATAACCAGATAATGTGCATAAAAAGAAGAAAGATAATTTGAGACTAATAGTCATGCCACTGGTGGTATTTTTAAAAGATGTGCTAAGTACTCACCATGCATGGGAGCTGGGCAGGCTCTGATTTGTACCAATATCTCCTCTTTGGGAAGAAACACTCGTCACTTACACATTTGAAAATGATCTTGGGAGTTGGCAGAACTTTAGACTTGGCCTGGCGTTTGGAACCTTACAAGGTGGGCCTCTACTGACCTCTCAGCCACCTCTCCCATGTGAACTTTTCAGCCCTCTTCCCATTTAGCTTCGCTGTCTCACCTTCCCCAAACTTCACACCTTACCGCCTGCTGCTTTTGACTTTCTCAGGCAGGGACACTGGGGCACCTCCCTTGGGAGCCCCCTGCTCTCTCCAGCCCTCAAAGAACCCCGTCTGCTCAGGCTCCTGTCCAGATGCTTAGTGTGAAGTTGTCACCCATGCAATCACATGCCCACTGCCTCATCTGATCAGCTGGATCATATGTGGTTTGTGTGCTAAGGTCCCATCTTTCCCTTACTAATCACCATGGAGACAACCACGATGGGGCTGATTCTTACTTATGTGATGAAACTATTTGCTATGCTAGGTGAGGGGGAAGCGAGTTTGGGAAAGGGGCTGTGTTTACTCTTATCTCCGTAAGCTTAGCATGCTGCCTGGAGCAGAGCCAGCACTTGGTCTGTGACTGTTGACTTAAATAAACGCACCCAGATTCAGTATCCACTTACATCTGAATGAGATGATCTCTGAGACTGCTCTTTCCAGTCCTCCTTTCCACCTCCCTTCCTCTTTGCCTCTTTTTCCTCCTTCCTTGAAACTTTTAAAGATGTATTTTTCTTTCCTCCCCGAATACTCCAGGTTTTGCCCTTCCTACCTCTTCCTTTCTGTTTTGTATCTGCGTCTTTATTAACACTCAACGGCACGATGAAGGTAGCAATGGATGGGAGCAATATTTTATATCGTTGTGACTCCTGGAATGGTCTGCTGCGATCTGATCATGTCAATTATGAAGTCAGTCACAGCCGATCACTACTCTGGTTAATCAACCTAAAATCATAGCTGAACAAAATGTTGCATCTCAGTTTAGTGAAAACAGTGATGTCCTTTATCCTCATAAATAATCATTATTAAAAACACTCCGATACCTCTGGTGGCAGGAGAGCTTTGGAGTGTCGCACATAAATAATTTCTCTTCTAAAATTATGGCAATTACACTATTTTTCTTCAATAGTCAAATGAGCTTTGTTCCTATTAAATGCTTAACATCAAGATTCCAAAATTGTGGTCATCTCATAAATTTCTGTGTTTGAGCGCAAGTCCCCGAGGGTCCCTGAGCCCTGTCTTGGCGCCTCTCAACTTCAGTGTGCATTTGCGTTAGACTTCACAGAGGCTTCGCTCCAACCCAGACACCTGGGAACCTTGGCTTTGTCCAGGTGGGGCCTGGATATCTGTGTTTCTCGCCAGCACCTGGGGGCACTGCTCACCAAGTGGGTTCCTGAGAATCACTACTGCAGCACAGTCTGGAGTCCTCACTGTTGTGATTTGAACTGCGCTGGGGGCAGGAGAGGGAGAAGCAGCTCCTCCCTGAGTCAGGAAGGGCAGCAGGACCCTGATGGGGTGAGGGACTGAGGGGCAGTATGGGGGCCACTATGTGGGGGTGAGCAGTTGCTGATTCCTGTGCCAGGGACATGTGCCTGTACCCTAAGACCTGTTCCTCAGCACTCAGTTAAATAACACTCTGGTGGGGGCATCAGCCAGGGTGGGACTCAGAGACCCTGGGCAGGAGGCACTCTGTGCTTCTTAGTTGGCCTGGAGCCCTGCTGCCCACACGAGAAGCATGAACTCTCTTTGTTTGTAGTGCTGGCCTTACAGGCGCACGCCACCATGCCTAGCAAGCTTCCTTCCATTATGCCTTCGACTTTGTTTATGGTGTTGTTAGCTTATTATATTTTTTGCCATGTAGAAGTTTCTTCTTTTAAGTATTTTATGATTGCTAGTATTAAACCCCAGGCCCTTGACCGGACCTACAATCCACAAACCTTTTCTCAATTTGAGACCAACTCTCCTTAAGTTGTTCAGACTGAGCGCAGCCTCGTTGCTCTCTTGTGTCAGCCTCCCCGAGTGCAGAGGTTACCGAGGTATCACCGCGCCTGGGTACAGCTCTTGCTTTCCTGGCCACTTCTCGGCTGAAATTTCTCCCTTCTTCCTTGGGATTCTTCAACCCTAAATACACCGTCTCCTGCCTCAGAGACTCCTCCTCAGGAGGCCCACTTAGATGGACAGCCAAGTTCTAGCCTGCCCCTTGCTTCCTAGGTGACTCTGGACGTCAGTGGACTCTCTCCGGCCCCATTTTCCTGATGGGTATTTTGGGATCCAGGGAGCCTAACAGCTCCCATACTTCGGATGCAGATGAACTGGGATAACCTCTGAGAGGGATCCAGGGCTGGCGCCTGGCCCTGCAGTATAGGTGCTCGGGAGCTGTGGTCCCCTCTCTTAACATCATCACTCTGTGACTGGAACAAACACCAGGACAGCGAGCTTCTGTTGCAGAATTTCCCACCTCTGCTTATCACAGTCTTGGGTGGAGCATGTTGTGTGTTCACCTTGAGATTGGGGTGAAGGGGAAGACTGCACCAGTGACCCCACCCCCTCCCCTTGTCCAACTCCTTCTGCCCTGTTTCAGGGAATGCTTTTCTTTCCTTTATCATTTTTGGGCTGGGGAGATAGCTCCGAGGCACAAGTGCCTGCTGGGCAAGTGCAAGGTCGTGAGTTCGAACCCTGGTCCCACAAAGAAAAAAAAAAAAAAAAGACCTTTATCATTTTTATAGCAGAAATAAAAACATGACTGCTATACCCTGAACTGGCTAAATATGGACCTTAATGTACTCATGGGTTTACCTCTGTTAAACTGGAAAAGGGAAAAATTTAGTTATTTTCAGAATTCTGTGCTCAGCAAACCTCCCTGTCCTCTTTAGCCAATAACACAGGACTGGATCAGACTTGGAAGAGGAGACGCTAGCAAGGAAGGCAGCTCAAGGCAGCTGTGCTGCCACTAGCCTGGTCTTGTCGCCAGGGAGGGATTTCCAGGCACATTAGCTGCAGGCAGGTACAGCTGTAGAGCAGAAGAGAGGGATACAGGGAAGAACATGAACAGGGCATGAAATGTAAGAGAAACCAAAATAAATACAAGTTCACAGTACAAACGCCATGGTTTTGACCATGAGAAATAATTATAAATGTCAGATTTCACAGACTTAAAGGAGCTCATCTCTGTGTGACAGCTCTTTGCACCATCGGAGCCCTGGGGCTGTACACCTTGGGGTGGGCTCTGTGCAGATGTGTGAGCACACAGCTGTCTTGGCAGCCACAGGAACAGAGTGTGTGTGGTGGACAGCGACCGTTTACAGAGACCAGGGCCTACTTAAATGGCATATTTGCAATGCAGATGTTGGACAGATCATGACAATGATTAATTTTCCCTTTGCTGGATCATGGTGCCCTGTTTCCTTTACTGTGGTAGACAGCAGGCTAGCTGTGTCCAACATGCCAGTCTGGCACACCGTTGCTTTTATGTCATGCTCTTTGACCTTGAGCAGCTCTTGTGTAGCTTGAGCAGTTGCCATGTTCATGAGGTCAAGTTGAATCACAGTATGCCCTGGCTGTGTGCCCCATTTTGCAGACATGTGTGCATGTGAAATACGAGCTAGCACATAGGTAGGTGCATGTGCGCACATGCACGAGGGAGTGAAGACATTTAAACACGGAGTTCAGAAACTTGCCTGTGATCCAGGCGCTGACAGGAGTCATTGCGAGTTTGCAAAGACAGGGTAATAAAATCAGCCATTGCTTTCAAGAAATATCTTCTGGCAGAAGACAGATTAATTATCTAAGAGTTCACGGTAGTGGGGATGCATGATTAGCAGCAGAAAGAATAGCCTGTGATTTCTTGAAAATACACTAGGTAAAAAGAAAGGCCACAGAACCCAGCAGCTGACTATAGAAGCAGACACAAAGCTATGTCCCAAGAGCTCGCTGTTCATAGTGTGCGTCTCCACACAGGAGCGGCGAAGGACAGGACCACGGCTATTTGGGAACTGCTGCACGTCTTCTGTGCATCTCTGCATTAGGACCTCATTAAAAGATTACCTTGCTCAGTTGTTTAGCGTGTTGGGAAGAACATCAGAGGAAATCGTGCTGCCTTGAGGATTTCTTTTATAGTCTGCTCCCTTGGTTCAGCCATGCAGAGATGACAAATTTTCAGAAAAAAAAATTGTTGCTATATTGAACATGTCCAGACACTTTCCTTGTTGTTATTCTCTAAGCCATACATTGTAACAACCATTCACATGCTACTGGATATTGCAAGGGATCTAGTGAGGCCTTAGGTATATGGGAGGATGCGCTCGCACTGTATCACATGCTAGGTCATTTTATGTGAGAGAACTGAGCATCTACAGATTTTTGGTGTCCATGAGGGGTGCCAATTTACCAAGCCTGAGGCTACTGAAGGCTATCTGTAGTCTGCTTATTGTAAAATTCAGTTTTACTTAATCCGCTAATTTATCTCAGAAGAGACAGCCTCCTCATCATTAGGTTGGGAAGAAGATCTGAATTCAAGCCTTCGGGCTCCCCAGGGATGGCAAGACTTTTGAGGAATTGAAGTGTCTCCATGGGTGTCTTTGAAAGCCAGGGATTGGCAGAGAGAGGAGTGCACAGTGGGCCAGCTGTGGTGAGGAGGAGAGTCCATATGATGGACAATTTTGTAGTTTTCCAGAGCCAGATTCCTTTTTTTAATATTCTTTTTATATCATATAAAAAGTCTCCAGGCTCTTTATGATCTAATACAGGGGGTGGAAGAGCCCAATAAAAACTGATATTGTACATCTTACTGGTCTTGCCAAGAAGCTGGGAAGCAGGCTTAATTTGTTTTAAAGATATAAAGAAATAGGGTGATTCATCCTCCCGAATAATGTGAACCACAAACACTCATTACAATGATTAAGATGCAGGCCTCTGAACTTCTATTAGACTAGTTTTTCAGAGGTGTTTTCTGAAGCTGACTTAACTAGATTTGACTGGCTGTGAAACCCTCAGGTCTACAGACCTGCTGGTGCTCCGAGTGGTTGGAACCCAAATGGTGTGAGTCATTCCTTGTCCCTTGTTGCAGGAGTCTATGTCTCCAGAATAAGTTCTTCCTGAGACTCACCTGCGATCCTTCCGTGCCTGTCAAACGACCCTGGAAGGAACCATTGCAGTGGAATTCCCATGTTAAGGGAAATTCAGCGTGGGCTGGGCTGGGATCGGAAAGCACTGGCGAAGGGGGTGAACACGAGCAAGCATCTGAAGCCTTTCTCAGTGACTGCCGAAGGGTAGAAACTGAACAGTCCTACGTCATCCAGTGAAACTCCTGCAGCCAAGCCAAGGACAGTGCAGCTGTCCAAGCACAGAGCGAGGCTGCTCACCTTCACTCCGTGCTCACTGGCCACGGGCCCTTGGTCTTATCTTCAGAGTGCCTTATCCTTGCTGTCCCTGCACCTGAGAGTAGCTCTCTTCTGAGAATTTGTCATTATTTGTAAGAATACAAAATAGCAAAAAAAAAAAAAAAAAAAAAAAAAAAAAAAAAAAAAAAAAAAAAAAAGAAAGAAAGAAAGAAAGAAAAGAAAAACATTAGAAATGGTAGAAAGTTTCATTAAGCAAAGTAACAGGAATTCAACATAGGTTACTGTATGGCATGATGTTATCTTCAGCTAAGTTGTTTAGGTTACCAGATATAAACTGGAAAAAAATTGATTTAAAAAAGAAACAAAGCAACAAAAAGAAGTTATAAGAAATTAAAAAGCAAAAAATGAAATAAAATAATAAAAAATTAACTGTTCCTCTCAAAAGACCAGCAAAAATCATCAGTATAATTATCCAAGTTTCCTACATATATCCATAAATACTTCTTTTTCCCTTCTTTCTTTTGTCCTGTTCCTCATCGCAGTTTTTCCTTCCCATTATGTCTTCCATATCTTTATACAGGAACCTGCTTTTAGTAAAGTCTAAAAGTGCATTTTATGCTTGGACACCTAGGTGTAGTTTTTGACACACTTAAGATGCTTCTGGTAGGGCCAGACAAATAGTTCAGCAGATTAAAGCACCTGCTTAGGCAGACACAGTGGCCAGGGTTCAATTCCAGGCATGCTGTGCTGGCCCTGCAGCCAGCGTGCACTGAGAAGGTGATTCAAACTGGGCATGGTAGCACACACCTGTAATTCAAGCTCTTGGGAGGCTGAACACAGTCTGATCTCTATAAGTTCAGTCTAGGTACTGAGACCCTATAGACCCTGTACTAAAAAAAAAAAAAAAAAAAAAAAAAAAAAAAAAAAAAAAAAAAAAAAAAAAAAAAAAAAAAGATGCTTCTGTTGAATTGATTAGGACACAGAAATTGTTTGTCATATTAAAAAAATATTTGAGACAAAGTCTTGTTATATAGTCCAGGCTGGCCCCCAGCTCTCATTGAGCCTTCTACCTCAGTCTGTCTGAGTGCTGGGATTACAAGTATGCACCTCCACACACTTGTGTTTTTTGTAATGTTTAAGAGGCAGCCTTCTCCAGCATCTGCTGATGGCTCCCAGTATTTAAAGAACTTTGAAGATCTCCTCTGAACCTCACCCACATCCTGCAGAATAAGTCAATAATCTTTCCTCTGTATACCTTCAGAGCATCACCTTCAGAGCAGAAATGCAGAAAAATGTCTGATAACCCTGTACCCTTTAACTAGGATACATAGTTTTGTCATGTGGAATGCTGAATTAATTCTCCATAGAGAAACAGCCGTCTAGCTGGGCTGGGAGTCTCTGCTAGGTGGGATGTAGCCCACAGAGAGAGCATCACTAAGTTGCCCCACATTTCAGTTACTTTGTGCATTGCTGAGACAAAATAGGAAACACCCAAAGTGAAAGGAGCAAAGGTTTATTTTAGCTCAGCTTGTACAGTTTACCATTCACAACCAGCTGGCTTCTAGACAAGGAGGCATAGCAGGGAGCATCAGAATGTAGAAACAGTCCATAGCAGGGTAGGCAGAAGGCAGCAGCAGTAAGCAGCAGACAGCAGCAGCAGCAGAAGCAGAGAGCCGTCTTTCCCTTTTGTACCATTTGGGCTTGAAGCCTCTTTAGTGGTCTGTCTTCAGTGAATCCATTCAGCTACACCCAGAGCTATGCTAACTGCAGCCAACGGACTCATTTAGGACCACGCACCCTTAATTCCATCACATACCCTTGCTCCAGCCAGCTTCCAAAAGCCCCACCTATGAGTGAATGAGGCTTTGGGGAAGCATCTAGATACAATCTGTGGCACCCATGTATGTTCTGCAAAAAAAATTCATAAGAAATAATAAAGTCCAATCAATGTGAGATTCTTTTCTTTTTTTCTTCTTTCCTTCCTTGTTTATTCAGCGTGATTTTCTTTGACATTTCATTTCCATTAGGCAAGGAGAGGACTATGACACAGTTTTCGTTAAGTAGTTATATTTTTGTTAGCATCTATGACTAGTTTCACACTGAGTTTTTCAACTATACCAGACAGTGAGGATTCAAAGCCCACAGTTTTAACTCTGTTCAGGGTTTGTCTCAAACCTGAGTTCTGAACCTAAGGAGAAATTATTACCTGCCTACATCTTTGCACATGGCTTTTCATTTTTTCTCTCTCTGTATGCAACATAATGCAAAGCCATCATTATAATATGAAGAAGTATTTTTGAAGTAAATAACACAACATTACAAAGAATCACTTTTTTAAAAAAATATTTGTGCAGGATCTCACTATGCAGCTCAAACTCATAGTGATCCTCCTGTTTTCAGCATCCCCAGTGCTGGAATTATAGGTGTGCGCCACCATGCCTAGTCTCAGTAACTGGCTCAGTGCACCCGAGGGAAGGCCAGTGCAGCATGTGGTGCTAGGGATCAAACTCTGGCCCCTGTGCTTGCCTAACAAGGTGCTTAGTCCCCTGAGGTATCTTGCTGGCCCTGGATCACTTATTTTTATACTTTTTATGTGTGTTTCGCACAGGGTTTAGCAGTGGTTCTCAACTTGTGGGTCGCAACACCGAGGTGGGGGTGGGGTTGTAGAACGACCAAAACACAGGGGTCACCTAAAGTCATTCCGAGTCATAACTATAGCAAAATTACAGTTTTGAAGTAGCCACAAAAAATATTTTTTGGTTTGGGGTCACCGCAACATGAGGAACTGTATTGTGGGGACACGGCATTAGAAAGGATGAGAACCACTGGTACAGGGTCTCGCTATGTAGATCGGATTCACAATGATTCTCCTGCTTTCAGCCTCCCAAGTACTAGGATTACAGGCACGCCACCATGCCCAGTCTCAATCGCTGTCTCAGTGCACCCCAGGGGCAGGGCTGCCATGACTTGCCAGGGATCAAACCCCAGCCCCTGTGCTTTGCCTAAGCAGGCACATTAGTCCCCTGAGCTATCTGGCCA